>JAUEKT010279274.1:0-11715 GCA_031762655.1 Doris verrucosa | reverse complement strand
AGGGTTAGTTGATAGGGTCAGTAGGCTATAGAATTTTAGCAGGATTATGGGTTATGCATATTGGCCCTTTTTAAGCCTAGCTGGCAACCCTATCGGCTATCCAATATGAACAAAATAGGGACCACCAAACTTAAGGAGTGCCATTTCCTGGTTAATTTACGCAACAAGGCTTTCTGTCAAGTACTGCACATTGCTGTAAAGTATGTGTTAACCTTGTACTTCATACTATTTTAGGAAGGTATGGATGGAGGGGAGGATTTCCGATGTTGGGGCAGCCGGTGATTTTACATTGCTGTTAAACCTCACTAAAACCTAAAGGGTTGAGGTTAGGGTTAGGTACAGGGATAGGGATAATATGGTTGTGGATAGGGATAGGGGTAATAGGGTTGGGGTTAGTGATAGAGTTAGGGCTAGTTCATAGTTAAGTAGGCTATAATAATACACAGTGCTTCCTTGTGCCTCGACTAAGGAAATCCTTCCGGATAGAGTTTGCAAGTGTTGTTCACAGTGCCGTGAATGTAGCCACTGCAATGTTTATTAAAGATGGCAAGTTCTTCATAATTAATTTTCAATTGCAAGCTTAGTTACACTAGTATTTGACATTTTTTAGATTTTGGCTTTTTTCTTTGAAAAATAATTTCCCTGATTTCAAATCGGCATAGATTTTTACATAAAACTTATGTTAAAATTGTTGATTCAGTTGTTACCTGATGGGGATTGAGAGTATCTCAGTATGTGAAATGTCTCTGAGATCAGCTACGTGTAGTGCAAGTTATTGCAAGTTAAGAGTTTACTGTCTTTTTCAGACACCCTGTACTATTATAATTCTACCATGCATAGTTGACTAGATCAAGAATGTTATATTCACTGTTAACAGGATCTTTGTTAAAAACTTCAGTACTGAATTTGTCACCTAGAATGGCTATAAATTCATTGATCTACCTTTCAGTTTTATTCATTTAAGTGAAGTTTATTTTTCAAACCATTGTATCAAATTATAGTTGCTATTTGCCAAAGAATGCTGCTGATTACATTTTTTCTCAAATACTGACTTTTCCCCCCATGTCAAGTATGATTTTTGAGTTTGACTGGCAGGCCCGTTATTGCCAAAGTAGTGTTTATCAGTTGAATTTTCTAGGACTAGGACTTGGTTCTCTAAGTTTGTAAATCTTTTGATGCTTAACAAACTTTTGTTTTCAGGGCTGTTTATGATGGGAATGACATCAATTACTTTGTGGATAAACTTGATTCTCGAATCAAAAGTCATGATCATGAGATAGAACGAATGTGCAATTATCACTATCAAGGCTTTATAGACTCCATAAGAGAGCTTCAACAAGTCAGTGGAGATGCAACCAAACTAAAGGTAAGTATTCATCTTTGAATTTTTTTTTTTTCAATTTATGATGGATTTCAGGTTGACAGTCTAGATCAAACCTCTCATGATCCTTTTTTTTATTTGAGACTTCAGAGACCTGCTGAGCATTGGCATTGCATTTTTTATTTATTTTTGTGTGTGCATTATAATGACTATTAATGTTCATTACAACAATACTAATACCAATAAAGAATATTTATAATGTCCATTTTGTGAAAGAACTTGCACTTATTCTGAATATGGAGTTCCCTGGAAAATCTATAACCACTGACCGAACTTCATGCAAATATTGCAGAATCAGGCGATAGTGATAATACAATACAGCAGTTGTTACGTACAAGAATGCTGCTTAAAAAATATTTCGTTTATAAGAAAGACTATCTAGAAAACAGAATTATTTACACAAAAATATACCATCCTTAATAAGAATGGTCCTTCAGATTTAAGACTGCTGACCTGACTCATGACTATATTATTATAATATCTGCTAATACAGAATAACAAAAATACCATGTATATTATACAGAAAATAAGATTTCCTTTTTTAAATTTTTTTTTATTATTTTGTTGATAAATAACATGTGGCATACTCAAGGCACCATACTATACTTTATGTGCACTGTATTTGAAAACTTAGACTTTTTTTAGTAATGAGTACCTTTGTGATTTCCAGGATGAAATTAAAGGTTTGAATAGAGAGTTACAGAGTTCGTGTGAGCCGCTCCTCAACAAAGGAGACGAGCTTGTGAAGTGCCGTAAAGTACAGAGAAATATCACACAAGCCATTGAAAGTTTATCTTTATGTTTGCCAGGTAAGTGCCAATTTTTTTTTTCTGTTGTCTTTGCCTGTAGTCTGATTTTATCAAGAAGCAAAGTAGTTCCACAAAATGATATTTACATTGTAGTTATAGAGTCTAATATCTAGTATTTGAAGAAGGGGATGGAAATGAAAAGAACAAATGAAAGAAATTTTAATATAAAAAAAAAAAATAGTGAAAAGGGGAAATAGGTGGATGGATGTTGGAAAATTTTGAAGGGTTCTTTTTTAAATTTTTTATGATGTTTTGTTTTCAAATTACAATAACAATCATTTTGTAATAGCATTCTAAAATTTCCTGAAACTGTTTTGTATTTGTTTTTTTTTACAGTTCTAGAAATGTATGGCAAACTCCAGGAGCAAATGCAAAGTAAACGGTATGGTTGATTTTCAGAAACACAATTGTTTTTTATTTCCATGCAAAAAAAAAAAAAAGAAAAAAGAAATGAAAGAAGTGAAAATTTATTTATCAATAGCACGATAAGTGGCTTTTATTTTTATATTGCAGATTTGAAATGATCTTCCCCGAGTTATACACGCTTGGTTATAGTTTCTTTAAAACATTGAAAGTAGATCCTCTGCAGCAGTTTTTTTTCTTTAACGATGCAATCAATTGTTTAGTATGTAAGCACCGTGAATGCCTACTGATTGTGTCTCAGTGAACATTCCTCGTTTTTTTCACTCTCAACCACAATGATATCGTAAAACCTTGAATGGCAAATTTGTTTTTTAGAACACAGAAAATCCCCCACTACCTTTAATGATTTTTATGGCTAATTCCATCAGCTTCACATATAGCAGCAACTTCACTCATTAATCATGTTTAAATCGATTGGAAATTGATTATCAAATGTTAAGAGTTTATGAATTCTCAAGAAATCAGTCCACAAATGTAACAATTTACAGTACTAGTTGTATGCTTATATTAGGAGAATATCCCAAAGCTAATGCTACATGGAGAATTAGTGTGTTTGAGAATAGTTACAAGCTTTTAATTGTGATGTGTTAAAGAAATTGAGTTGATTTTTGAGTATCATTTCCTGTAAATTTGAATAACTACTTACTTTTTGGATGCCTTTGTTGATTTGTGCATTCAAAGACGCCATTTTAATAAGATAATGGAAAGTCAGTTTTGAAAGAACATAAGAAAGTGACATAAGTAAAGTGAATGTTTAATACTGTTGTAAATAAGAAGGTAAACACAAACAACAGCCTCATAAAGAACTGTTTGATATCACTGGTATTCTTTCTTTTGATCAAGGTATTACCCTGCTTTGAAGACACTGGAACAACTGGAGCACACTTACCTTCCAAGAGTAATTAATCATTGGTTTTCGGAGACCATGGCAGATGCGATCCCTTGCTTGAGAGAGCGCATTAAAGAAGCTTCAATGACAGAGTTGAAGGATTTCTTAGAAAGTATAAGGAAACACTCTGCAAAGATAGGGGAGGTTGCAATGAAGCAAGTAAGAGTTATAAGTATATGATTATTCTTCTATTCCACTTAATTATAGTAAAGTTCCTTCTAGACCTAGACAGACCCATAGAGCCGGGAGCTTATCCCGGTTTCAGTAGCGCTAAGCGGAACAGATGATACAAGATCATCCCCTGGACTGGTCGCTAGTCCATCGCAGGCTTCACTCCCTAGTCCTTGCTGGTACTCAATTACACCTGAGTCGAGTGAAGCGATTGGAGTAAATTTTCTTGCTCAAGGAAAATACACGATGCCTGCGGCAGGATTCGAACCCGGTACCTCTCAGTCACCAGTCCGATGCTCTAACCACTAAGCCACTAAGCAATTATATGGGGAACATTTTTTTAGTATTGTGTTTTTTAAAAGTTAAAGATTCCTTTAAAACATAACGTTTTTAAAAAAATGATAATTATTGACTTCTATAAAATCATGCTAATATTTAGGAAATTCCTGTGAGAAATTGTATCTGTAAAGGATCTTTACCTTACGTTGTAAGTCTTTTCGACGCAAGTCTGTAGTGATTCTAAAGGCCCCGTCAAGTAATGTGAATTCGATTCTGATATCTTTCTTTAACAACAGGCTGCAGAACAAAACAATATGGATCCTAAAATTGCCAAAAAGAAAGTGAAGAAACGGCCAGCACCACCTCCACCCAACCCCTTTACAGGAGAAGTGGAATATGTTCCACGACTTCCAACCAATGATGCTGATGACGATGAAGAGGTATCTGTATAGCACAATTTAAAGATTACTCCTATTTTCCTCCAGTTTTTTTCTATTGTTGTCTTTTTGAAATGAATTTTATTGAGGATATTACATTATCAAGGAAGATGAAGATATGATGAACAAAAATCATTGGTCAGTTTTTTGTGACAGGCATTTTTTTAATGTCAAGTATGTAATGGAGGGTTGTTTGACGATGTCCCCACCAGGCCCCCCAATCGGTCCACTCCCTTCCCAAAGGAAAACAATGTTATAAGCTGAATTGCTGTCAGAGTCACTTGTTCCCTAAAAGAGCTGACTACTGCTGCATGAAATGAGTTGTAGAAAATTTTGTATGATAATTACTACCGGTGCGCAATTTGGAGATTGGCGATGGTTGATTTATATTTTTTAGTTAGTCATTTCTCACATGTGTATCATTTTTGGATTACTTCAAACTTTTCGGAATACACCCTTTAGTAACATCTTTTCCTTTGCTGAAAGTCTATCTGCGTTGCTGCTCCCTCTTAATTCACCCTGAGATCTGTGGGATGGTGGAAACGGTAAAAAAAAAATGGCAAAACGTTTACTGCACAAAAGCTGAGTTGTCAGTCATTGTTTGAATGCTGTATAGTACCTTTTTTTCTTAAAAATTGAATTTAACACTTAAAGGCTTTATTATGAATGTTCGATACAATTGTTTTTGATTAAGTTTTCTAAGTCATGAATGCATTTTATTGGAGTAATGAAAAGAGTTTATTATTTTATTATATGGTAACAGTTTATAGACTTGGATTGTTCATGAATTGTTTTTTTATTTTTTCAGGAGCTGAGTGCTCAAGATTTAGTTGATTTTTCTCCAGTCTATCGATGCCTCCACATTTATACTGTCTTGGTGAGTATCTTTTTTGAAATTTTTTTAATCATAAACTTTTGATAGATCTATTAATAACATAGCCATTTATTTTTACAGGTTGGGAAAAAAAGAAGAATTATGTTGCTTTAAATTTAGACATTTGAACTGTCATCATTGTTTGGAAACTTTTGTGCTTTCAGGGTGACAAAGATAAATTTGAAACCTATTACCGATCCCAAAGATGGAAGCAAGCACGATTATCCCTCCAGCCTCCAACAAACATGGTATTTGATTAACATTCCTTTTAACATCAATGCTATTAGTTTTTATAATTTCATTACTATATCAAGCAAAAGAAATCATTGCATTTTCTTCTTGCTTTGTGCTGGTAAAAAAACAAAACAAAACATAAGATGATGCTCGTAGTCATCTGTGTTTTTTCTGATGTGTAAGCATTTCTATACTTTTTTACCAATATTTATGATATATGTAAGTGTCTCAGAGTTGAATTTTACTTTAACATTACTTTAATGTTCAATTTTTTTTTTCTTTCTCATTTCTCTCTATTCCAGCATGAAAATATTGATCTGTTCAGGAAGTATTTTCATGACATTGTGGGGTGAGTTTCCTTGTGTTTTTTAACATTCATTAATTTCTCATGCTCAGCTGTCATTTTTGTTGAGGGTTGGGAATTTGTCCTCATTTGTGCATTTTTTTTTCTTCTCAAAGATCTGACACAGCATTGACTGTGATGATGCATTTAATAGTTAGTGGTAGTTATGGATTTAATTTTGTGCTTTAAGGCGACCCATGGGTGTCCCAAACATAGCATTTTCAGTCAAAATTTAAATATTTTATTTTGCTGAATCAAAAAGGAACATTCATCATATGCATAGTAAAGTTTTTAGTGGAATGCAAAATGATAATTGTTTTAGAACATTGAAGTCAAATTTGAAATAATGTGAAAAAGATCAAAGTTAGTAAGGCAACTGAGAATGATTCTAAAAGAAAACTGTGGCATCTTAGACTGATTGACCTGTTTAGCAGAGGAATGCTAGAAAAGTAGAATAAAGAGATAAGAATTGTCTCCTGAAAACAAGCAGCTTCATAGCCAGAGCAGAGTCTATTATGGTGGCTTCTTACACGGAAACCAGTGTTGAAAATTATCTTTGAGATAATAAGTGTGATGTTCAGTGTACAGTTGTTGAAAGTAAGGATCCAGATTTAGCGTCAAGAAGGGGATCATCAGTATGTCCTTGATTGTCAGAACTATAAAGGACAACAAGAATAGAATGATAAAATTTTCAAAATTAAATTTCCTTGCAGGATTCATCATGTCTTATGTCTAAATCATCTTTTCTCAGATTTTTTGTTGTTGAGGATCATATTCTCCACACAACCCAAGGTTTGGTGACCCGCTCACACATGGACGAATTGTGGGAGAAGGCAGTGGGGAAAGTCAGCGCAACACTTAGATCCACCTCGGTAGGTTGATTTTTTCAGCATCATGACTTTTGAAGTCTGGAGTTCCACTCTTTTAGAAATCCCCTTTCTAAATTTCTTCCATTAACATCTTGCCATTTCTCTCACACCAGGGTCCGACAAAGGGCTAAATGGAAAAGTACAAACACTTTGTTATGAAGAACACCAAATACTTGATGGATGCATTTGTGTCTCTTCTTACAAACTTGGACATTCGTTTTTCCCTGCAAAACTCACAATTACTGATAAGAATGGTATGAAAAATCGATGAGCGTAAAGAGAGAGAAAAAAACAACCCAAAGATGTTTTTGGCTTCTTGACCATTTACCTCATGCTTAAGTCATTAGTACAATGTTGTTAATGTATGGTGTCTTCACTAGGTGAGGTTGTCTGTCACTCATGACTCGCTCATTGTTTCCAGGACAGTGAATGGTGTCGCCACCATGTGAGGTTGTCTGTCACTCGCTTATTGTTTCCACCTGTCTTGTTTGTCAGTGAATGATAAACATTGGTATTTTTCAGGCCAGTACATTCTGGGACAGAGCCAGCGGATATTGGAAATCCGCGCCCGAATGGGCAAGTGAAGACTTCCCAATTTTTGTCGGACCCTTTATTCAATGTTTTTTCTCCTCTATATCACATCTTCTGTTTTAAGATGGCAGTTTAAGTGTTGCTGATGTTTTGTGTTACTCTATGTGATGTCTTCCTTATGATTATATAGCTTAGCTTTCTTTTCTAATTTCATTTACTTGTCTGAAGTTAATGTTTTTGTACCCTTTGTCTCTAGTTTTAGGCTTTATCATTGTATTGAACTTTATTTGCTGATGCCTTTGCTTTAGTGTCTTGAATACGAGGTCTCTCATTTTCTCTTTGCATCATAAAAGGATTGATGAAAAAAAAACACACTTTTTTTCTTGAGCCTTGGGATTTTCTTTATATGATGCTTGAAAAACGATCATTCATGGCTTTTTGATTGAGAGAAATGTACTTAATTGACCGCATATTTTACTGGTGTTCGTCTTTTTCTTTAATCTTTATGATTTAGCAAAACTGTGTGAACATCATTAACAGTATAATAATATATTTAAGTGTAAAATCTATGATGGGATATGTAACTGTATCTCTTCTTTTTGTTCTCGGAATTGTTCCATTGATATCATCCTTCTGTGAAATGAAGAAAATGAATTAATGATCTACATCCGAGTTCGGAAAGAGTGATAAGGAGATATATGCAAACATTTAAACAATTTTCAACTTTAAAATACCTTTGGAATTTTTTCTCAGCTCCTACAATTTTGGTAGACTTATTCTTTAATACAGGATGTTCCAAATGTTCATAGAGATAAAATATAGGGTAAAATTTTCTGATCTAAAGGATCTCTGGAAGTTGAAAGTGTTGTCTGACTGTCTATAAATAGTCAACATATTGTTTTCAAATGGTGCTTGGTTCAGAATAAATTTAGGTACTCTATGTAGTGCTAACTTTATGACATTCAGCTTTCTAGATGTTTAAAATTAGTTTTTTCCCCTTGTTCTCTCTCTTTTCTTGTGTATGTTTATGCAGTTACAAAAAAATGTTTCACTTTGTTGTGTCCTTTATCTGAACTTACCACTCCTTTTAAATATATCAAATTAATCCCTGTGTGATGTTGCTACTCTCAACAACTTTGCCTCTGTTTTAGAGCCAATGGGAACCTGAGCATCAGAGGAGTTCTGAGGTACAAAGTTCCACACCAATCTCTTACTGCAGCCTTTACTAACATCTGTACTGTATGCTATGGTTTTTCAACTGTTCTAATAACTTAGGAGTCTCCTATAATATATTTGCCAATGGTTCGCATCAGAAATATATTTAGTTTTTATGTATTGTAATATACTAATATTTGAGAGGAGCCTTTTTGGTCATGTTCACGTCTGATGATGGAATTGTATGATGTACAGCAAGCTATTGCTGTTTGGTATTAACAGATTTGTCTGTGCCTTCCACATGGTCGTGGTATTTTCTTCGAATCTCACTAATTTGTTGGGCAATGATATCCCCCTCCCCCCTTCCTTCTTATTATGAAGCAGGTAGCATTTGTATGTATCCATTTTTGTGTTTCTTTTGTATAATTGCTCTTAGGTGACTTTCTCTCGTCAATCAGTCACTTTAAAGGTTTCAAACTGTGTCCCAGTACATTAGCATTGAAAAGGTCTCACTGTGATAATCCTTATTTATCGCACCCCATGATTAGCATCTATACCTGTGTTACTCTGCCTCAAACCATTGTATTTGGCAAAGTATATTCATGTATTATTTTCACAAGTCATTATAAGGCATACTAAACTCAAATTTTGTATTATCCTAGTGACATACACAACAGAGTATAAGTGATCAATTTTGTTTAGTCGATATTTGCAATATCTGAACATATATGAAGAAACACCTCAAACTCTTTGTAAGGATCTCTTTCCGTCCTCAGAGAAACCTATCTCTGAAAGGCTTTAAAACTTAGAAATCTTTTAGAAAGATGCATGTACCAGTACTAGGAATTGAATAGTCTTAGCTGTTTTTATTAGCGCGATGAGAATTTTCCTATGACCACAAAGGCTAAAGGTGTTCTTGTTACAGAGTTTAAAATGATTATCCTTGCTTATTTATTGAGAATATGATAGTGTTTTTAATATTTTTATTATCATATTGATTCTAATCATGACCAAATAGCAAACCATGTATGTATATAGTCTAAAGCAAACCACGTATGTATATAGACTAAAGGAAACCGTGTATGTATATAGTCGAAAGATACAACTAGATCTAATCGTAGTATTACTAGAACAAAAGACTGAATTTGACGTGTGTGGCTTCTTATGAGCCATTTAATTTTCGTCAAGGTGTCTGAATTGAATTGAAATATAAAAAGTGCAAGAGTAATTTGCATTTGATTTTTGATACAGTGTTTAGCAAGTCTTTGGTAAAGAGAATTTTTTTTGTTTTTAAATAAGTGACCAAAATGCCCTTATGGACTGTTGTAACTCTTGATCTCTACCTGTTTGCTCTTTTTCTTATCTTTTGTTTTTTGTCCTCTTCTCTTAAGATTAGCACACATGGCATGCAGGGGAAATTTCATTGCAATGAAGGAACTGATAGTTGTTTTTTTGTCTTTATTGCTGAATATAAATCTTTTCAGACGAAGATCTTAGAACATATCAAAGACAAACTGCAATCAAATGCTAACGGGCATCCACCAATGTTGAGTAATGCGGAAGATTCGCTTGATGGTGACTTGGACGATGAGGTCAAATGGGATAGCAAGACTTTTACTTTTTATACTGCCACATCCATCCTCTATCCCCCTCACACTCATGATAAGAAAATTCACATGTTTCAGCTGTCTGAAAAGCCACCCAAAGCAAAAGCCTGGCTGACCCTTTCATTTTCCAGCATTCTTTCCCTCAGCTTTTGTTCTTTTCATCCTGCTGCATATATGATTTCAAAAAGTTTTTTCCCCCTCCCCTCCCCTTTTCATATTTTTTATGTGTGTGTATTTTGTAAAAGACAGTCACACATTTTATTAAATTTTTACCAGTAAAATAGTAAAAGCTTCAAGTATAAGAATATTATCTTGTGATTTGTTCATTTTTATTTATAGAGGAAAGCTTTTGAAAATTCTGAATACATGTTATGGAATTGAAACATTTAAGATGTTTTGCTAGTAAATCAAAGGAATATTATATCACAGATTCCTTCATGAACACACTAACAGGGTTTTAAAAAATGTGTTAACAAGTCAATGGTCCTTATTGTTGCTTACAGGAGTATCGTAGGCTTCCTCACATTTTTAAAAGTTGTGCAATTTTTAATTTATTCTTGTAAGAAGGGATGCTTGTGATTTACAAGACATAATACCAAATGAATAAGGAAAATCACTTTTTATGAATTAGAGATTTGAAGAATGGAGGCAACTGAAATTATAGTCATATAATAAAAATACTATTTTGCGATAAGAATAGCAATGTAAATATGTAAATAATACAAAATAGGAATACATATTTATTAGTATGGAAGTGGAGAAGCATGAGGATGATATTTAAAAGGGATACATTTTGTAAATGGGGGTAAAAAAACATGGACTCAAAGGCAACAATGAGAAAGAGCCTGTGAAGATGTATGCATTTCATCAAATTTGAAATAGACATAAGCCTTCAATGACACTTTACATTTCATGACACAGACAGAATCTTTTTGTCCCGAATTCAATTTACAGATTGTCATAACATGATTTTTGAAAAGTGTCAACTTGACTCAAGACATTACAATATATTTTAAAAATAAATTAGTCATATATTAATATAGTCTGTACTTGAGAAAGTAGTAGACTGATTATGCCATTTCACATCAAAATAATGCTCAACATGGACAAGGAAGATCGATTGCTTTTATGGAAGCACCTGAAGTTGTTTTCCTGGCATTCCAATTTTCATGGAGAAATTATTACCGACTACTTTTCATGGGATGAAAAATAAATTACCTTGGTGTGCTGAAGACTTATTATATTCCCAGCTATTTTGAATCAGTAAATTCAAATCTAACAAAAACATTCTCTTGACTTGCACCTCGTATGCTGTAGACCTAAGGATGATGCGTTATTCCTCCAAATAGCTTGTGTTTACCCGAGTTGTAACTTAGATACTGTCAGAACCTTCAGCTTATCATATATATGAGATCTAGATGGAAAACGTTGGTGTTAGGATCTTGCATGATTCATTTGATTTGCTCGGCTTCGATACGTATACACCTATGTGTCTTTATATGTGATTGTACTGCTTTCACAAACCAACCTCCTCATAGTTTTTGGTCATAATTTAATTCATTTTATTCTTATTTTTATTTGCATTTGTAAATAAGTGATACATAATAATGCACTATCTATTTAATATTACATACTGCTATGAAGTTATTTAAAGAGCTACTTTCTCCTCCTCCTCCTCCTCCTCCTCCTCCTCCTCCTCCTCCTCCTCCTCCT
>JAUEKT010279273.1:0-17410 GCA_031762655.1 Doris verrucosa | reverse complement strand
TTATTATTATTATTATTATTATTATTATTATTATTATTATTATTATTATTATTATCATTATTATTATTATTATTATTGGACTCTTATGCTCTTACAAACACTTGGCCTTATAGAAAAGTACATTGGGATCAGATTGGCAATTTCTGGCTTAAAATAAACTTATGCAAATAGTTTGGTGATCTGCATGGTGAAATATTGAGACTTTGAACAATATGTGCTACATTATAAATTAAAGGCAAAGAAGTCTTCAATGACAGATACTAACCGATAAGAATGTGAATGTTGTCAATAGTGTACAACGTCCTTAAAACAATGTTTTTGTTACAAAATTACCTCGGTTAGTTTATGTACAAATGGATAAGCCCCGACTCGGTCAGGCCAGGCCAACTGTTTCCAGAATTCTGTTATCTGTTGGCAAAAGGAACAAATGTTAAAATCATAGTAAATATGTGTAGTAAAAAAAACAAGTTATCTTGAAAAGGAAAAACTACATTACATTGTTGGCAATATCATGTAACTGATGGGTTAGGTTTTAGACCCCAAGGTCGAATTGGAGTCCTAGGTGGAAGGTAAAAGCTAATCAGATAATCAGATAGGTTTCTTTTCCACTGAGTGCTTTAACAGTACTTCTCTGGTGTGTTTATATAACATTCTCAGGCTTTTTTGATAGATCGTTCTTTTTTAAATGACTCCTAACTTAAAATCTCCTTCCAAGAGAAAATCCACAGTTTTTCACATAGACAATCAAATTTACATTAAAAGTCTTCAAGATCAAAGGAAAATCTCTTTTTTTCTGTTGTTCATTTCAAACTTCAAAGTAAGGATTCAGGAAAATGTCTTCCAGCCTAAGGCTTGAGATGAAACAGATCCAACACAATATATCCAGAAAAAATGGAACCTTCGTTTTTGGATTTTAGCCATGGAGAATATTTCCCACCATGTCTAAAAATCAATTTTTAAATATCTTAGACTTTTCATAATGTAAATAAGATGTTGATGGTCTCCCAGCCAAAATCATTATAGTATTCCTATACAAACAATCAAATGTTGAAATAATTTGAGACCTTGCACTGCCTTGTTGCAAATACTTTGAGTTTAAAACAAACCTGCTTTGGGTTTAAAAGATGCTGAGGGAGAACACTTAAAAATTTCCAATCAGTACATTAAAAAATATTTGTAAATGCAGATATATTCTTGGAAATACCTGTGTGAAGCAACAGCAGACGTCAACGGCTGATGTGCTGTACTTGACTGTGGCATCAATTTGGGCAACCTGTAACACAAAAAAAAAAGTAACAGACCTTTTACGGAAGTGTCTCACAGTTGATTGATGTAAGCATGAGAAATCTTTCTTCAATTTGTTTTTATTTGCAGGAATGCAGGAAACATTTTTCATCTCTCTCAGGGTCATTGGTGATAATGAATTCCAAATCTCATAAAGAAGTATTTAAAAGTAATCTATTTCAATGTTATTTCTATTTCAATTTTTATGTGCATTTTAGTATCATATAAAACGTGAAAATATGATATTCTTTAGTTGCTATTGGAAGGAAGTATACCAATATACTTTAATTTCAAATTGTCCTATGCTTTGAAAATTCTGCCTTTATGAAATGTCATTGAACTCTTCAAAGTAGATTCTGGGGAATTACATAATAATAAATATTATATGCATCCTCATTCATGTGTTAATAAATGTCAAACGTCCCATTCAAATGCAGATGGAAATAAGATTGACAAAGACATTATCCCAATTAAATTTCAATTTATTCTTAGGCCACTCTTTTCATGAGTTGATAAGAAAAAAAATTTGTCTTACTTTTTCTAGTTCCACTGCTTTGCGGATTCTTCTCTCAGCTCTCACTTGAGCTATACCAATCCATTTGCTGACGGCACACTTAAACCATTTGTAGTAGGATGGAATGGTCAACTGCTTCTGATCACTGGACGGTAAAATGACACATTTATAGACAAGCCTGTTCTTTTGTCACAAAAACTTCACTTTACTTACCGGGTATTCACAAAAATATACCTATCATTAAATAAAAGTAACAAAACAAACATACTGAACAAATAAAAAAACCCTTAAAATTATATTTCTTTAGCAGTTAAATTTTCAAACCAACAGAAATCAACACACAAAAATCATCGCTGAAAGTCTATGACAATACAGCAACTGGGTGTCAATAATAATTGTTTAAACTGGCAGAACACCCCCCCCCCTCCCCCCCCCCTCCCCCCACTTTCCAAAATACAACTTTAGAAATCCTTTTTTATGTACTGAATTGACCCTAAGAGAGATATACCAAAACTCAAATTGAATTTAAGAAACAGAACTTAACACTAGGCTTAGGCCAGATTCATAATCAACCATTAGTGTTGCTAAATCATAAACATGGAATTTAAAATAAAAAAAACAATGCAAGGAAGGAGTTACTGTAGTTTTTATTTTAACCCATAGATGCGGTCGGTGACAGTGTGCAGGCCATTTCTCCATGATGTGAGGATTAACATCCCCATACAGAAATTCAACAAAATGTTAAGGAATCAGATCTATGAACAGAAGAACAATTTCAAACATGCAGAATGAGGGGTTTCCCCTTAATGCAAGCTCAAAAGAGGTGAGTAAGATGGAGCATACCTTAGGCTGAGATGTCTGCTGTAACGAGAGAACTCTTGAAGGTTGAGGTAGAGTTCAAACAGGGCAGTGTTCAGGTTGAGTGATGGAGCCCCCAGGCCAGAAGTGTCGTGATGGCAGTCATTGTTACGCAGAATTGTCTCAATGTCCTGGTTGATCTCATCTCCAAGCTGAAGAAATTCAATAGTGATTGAAAGGTAAATAAAAGTAACATAAATTAAACTAACGGAATATCTAAGTACAATCAAGGAGGCATAAAAGCGCACACGCGTCAGATTATAGATTTAATGAAAGAAAAGGATTAACTGTTCTTCTTCTGAAGACATTGTCTCAAAATTGTATCGTTCAGTTTTTTTAAAAACCTACAGAAAAAGAAAAAGAATTGCTTATCCATCGACATTACACAAATGTTGAAGTTAACTTTTTAAAATTTATATGTAAGTGCAGCGCATAAATATTTAAGTAATATCTTCATGTATTAAGTTTACAAAAGGATATTTTACTTCTTTTTAGAAATGGAATAATGATATTTCATACTATAATTATCATACAATAATTGAATGAAATATTTTCAACAAGCGCATACAATTTATTCTCATTACAAGCTTCATTTCATTAGGATTTATATCTGATGATGGAATAAAAAGAACATGAATATAATACCTCAAACAAATAAAAATAAAAATATTTCAGATATCTGTCTTCTGGGTTTGTTTTTCAATTGCATACGTAAGCAAGAAAATCAATGACATTTTTTAAAAAGTCACAAAAGCAAAAGACAAAAAAGAAAAGAAAAAGAAAAAGAAAAATACAGAAGAGAAAAGAAAAGATAAATATTAAATCCAAAGATTTAAGGAATACATTTGAAGTGAGTATGTTTTTGTGCAAAAGCCGTTAATGTTTTTTTGCAATCAAATATTTCCCAAAATGTTTCAAAATGAGGTAAGAAAGTGAAAGAGAAAGGTGATATGCAGAAGCAATAAATCTACAGGAATGTATTTGTCATAGCACAGGAGATTACATTTCATGATGAAAGTTTAATAATGTGCAATGAATACAAAGGGATAATTTACCCACGAATAGCAAATTTCAGTATTCCTCTTAATGTCAACAACAAAAATGGTGGTTGGAGATTATATGAGTTGTGATGAATGCTGTTACAACATGAAAGCAAGAGAAAAGAGGCAATAGACTAAAAGCAGAAGATAGACAGAATCTGGCATTGACCTTAAAAGAGCGCTGGAATCCTGAAAACATCTGCATATCTTTTTTCTACATTTGACAGATATGTTCCATATCATAGTACATGTACTTCTCTAAGATATTAGATGGCTAAAGGAAAAACAATTGATGCTCTCCAAGAATATCAAAGGAGGGTAACATTTTTTTTAAATGATGACAGTAATGTTTGGAAAATGGTGAAAACAACAGGAAAAGGTGAAGACATTGGAAGAATGACAACAAAAATGACAAAAGAATTATATTTTTTTAAAACTGTGTTATGTCATGGAGATTTTTAAAACTGACAATTTATTATATATTGAAAAAAAAAAATTCTTAGTAACTTCTCAATTTCTTATGCTGTCTTTATATGATAACAAGCTACTTTTTATTCTGAATAAAAGATGCTTTCAAATTGCAAGTATCCATAATGAAACAAGAATTCAGCACAAATAATATATTGAATGTTAGAGAAACTAAGTAGATCTATTTCTTGAATGTTATTACAAATACAAATACATTTATACAGTACATCTGGGCTGCAAAATTTGGTAAAAAGCACAGGTGAATCATAAAGGTCTGTCAAGATGATCAAATCTGAATATTCCAGCATGAATCGAAATGTCTGAGAAATGTGATCATTAACACTTTTCCATAGCTTTTGTTAAATATGATTTTTACTCTCAACTGCAGAAGGCTGTCAACATGTCTTTAAAACAACATTTCTCAAGACATTTATGATTGGTAGATTTGGGAGAATCTGCTAAGCACTTTAATAGGCACTGTCTTTATCTACAAGATTGTATCGCACCTAAAAGGGTGGTAACAATCTTTCATCCCATTGACTTGAATAATCAACATTTTTCTTTCATGAGAAATGCAATAAATAAGTAGGCCTATTGGAGAAGGAAGTCATCATTTACCAAACCACACATAAAGAACAAAAAAGCTAAATATTCAATAGCATACAACAAATGACATATTTATGATGTACATGTTATTTGAATCTTTCATGATTCATACCTCAAACATTGTCATTTCATACAATAAAATCTTTTTTCACTTTTCATTTCATACACAGCACAATTCATGAAAAACGGAAAAGAAGCATAAAGTAACAGATTTGTACGGATGAGTTTGACTCAGGCAGTGCGGCTGGCTACAGGGTGAGAGACAAGCAAAAATAGAAACAAAAATGGTCAAGGAATGTCACAAACCTCTTCTTCCAAGCCTTTTACCATATCAACTGACAGCTTCAAAGGACAATGTAAAAATAGAAAAGTAAATTAAGCAAAATAAATCCATTTACAAGACAGGAAGAAGCACAAAAAAGAAAATAAAACAATACAACACATTATCTACAATTGAATAAAAAAGTAAATTAACACAGCACTTTAATTTTGCCCCCGAAGCTTTCTCAAAAGGGTTCTGTGTTTAAAATATCATAACATAAAACAACAACAAAATTCATTCTTTTCATTTTCAATATAGTGATAGAAAAACCAGTTCACTAGTATTTTTGGATGCTCTTGTAAAAGTAACCCATTACCATCAGTTTAAAAGGAAGTTGAAAATTATTCATATGGCCTTTAACGAAAGTAATAGGTATTAACCAACTTAACATTTAAAGGTTCTATAAAAGATAAAAATAAATGTAGCGGTAACATGCATTAAAATTATCTCAAGATAAGGGCGTATGGAACGAAAATTGAAAGAAATTAACTTTCAAGGTACTATTCTGAAATGAAATTATTATCACAAATTTGTCATGCAACAGCTCATTAAGCCATTTCAATTTTTCATTCTGATAACGACTTGAAATAGTAAATGCAAAGCATTATAATAGTGTCTTTTTGCCCTTTCCATTGTGGTGGAGGGAGAAGGCTTACAGGTGCAAAGTGAGCACATACCTGTATGGTCAAAGATTTTTTTTTTCAATATCAATGGCATCATGTTTCATTCAGACTAATCTCTAAAGCACAGTTGCAAAATTAAATACAAGTAATACAAAACAGTAACACAATATGCTAATCTACATGTTTTCTGGACCAACACGAGACATAATAAAATGACAAATGAGTTTAAAAGGTTGTAACAGTAGAGGAAAGAAGTGGGGTAACAAGGTACAATAAGAATATTTTAAAATCCAACATAAAAACCTGCTTGTTTCTTTTTAAGGTGAGAGGGAATGAGAAAAGACATCATTTCACAAGAAAAAAAGAAAAGAAATGGATCTGGTAATGTTAAATGCATACCAATTTTTCCAATTGTTTGTAAGTGACTTGGAAGTAATGCATGTGCGTAAGCCTGGAGATAAATGCAAAAGATTTTCAACTTGATACTTAAAATTTAAAACTTCTTCCGGTAATGTCATTTCACCATTGATTTGTGTAATACAAAACTTCATTATAAAAATTCATTTCCTTATCATTTTTAAAGGGCAATAGTAATAGGTATCATGCAACAGAGTGTGTTGAAAGATATAATATTCCAGATAGTGCATTGACTACATTAGAGGAGTAGTTAGAGTTGCAGGAGTTGAGCAGGCTAGGTAATTATCAGTTTTGTTAATTTAAGACTGTCAGCCAAACATTTTGTTTCAACTGAAATGATGGCTATTGTTTGTACTCCTGCTTAAAAAGCAGGTATGTAATATTTAAAGAATGTTTAAACCTTTAGAGAGAAAAATATTGATTTTGAAAGATGAGCAGTATTGAAATAAGAAATCCCAATAATGTAATTTTTAGCTTGATGAGTGTGGGTATTCTAAAAATCGAAGTTTTCAAAAATGCTGAAAACAAAGAATTACTGAACGCATTTAGAGATGCAGATAAGTAAAGTTAGAAATGTTTTGCTGAGCAGCCTGCATTACATCAATCATTTTTGCAAGCTTTGTTTTTTTAATTTTTTGTTGTTGATACCAGTAGCAAAAATTATCCAACTACTGATAAGGCTATTTTATACCTAACTGTTGATATCATAAAAAGAATTCCACTGCATTGTTGATATTGTCTTATTCCATTTTACTAAATTTTTCAAAAGCCCATGACAAAGGTATCTACCCTCTTTAGCCTATTACAGATACTGTATGAATAGTTCTCTATATCTTGAGTGATGCAGAGAATCTTTACAAGTTAAAATAAATCTTTAAAAGCATTTTCTTTCAACTGAATTCTCACCCCCCACCCCTATCCCAATAATTAAGCCATGCAGTGAACTCTGTTTATCTCTTATTTGCCAAAGTAGATATTTTTTATTGACAAAGGTTATTTGGAGAACCAAATAAGATCTAATTTTCAAGAGAATTATTCATGCATTCATTCGACTCTACAGACGTGTTAATTTACTATGCTTAGATTGTTACAATATCTCAGGCTCTTTACTGGGTTAAAGGATTATGGATTTAGCATTCAAAATTATACATTTCTAGAAGAAAAAAAGCAGGTGCGTGGTAAGGAAAAAAATTCACTCAAAATGCATCAATTTTAATAAAATGGTTTACCATTATATATAATGGAATGTCTATATAAAGCTTTGTTTTGAATGTATACACATTCATATAAGTTAATCTGTGAGCTGTAAGATTATTCTTGCACATTATTGACTCATTTCCTTGTTGACCTAGAATCAGCAATGCCATAGTTACAACTCTTTGACATGTAACTTCATGGTTTGCATGAACCTTTTTCGAAAATTATGTAAGCAAAGCATGCTTTTTGAATGCTGACAGTTGTGAATATATTTTGGTCAAATAGTTTAAGAATTGGCTATTACTTACTCTTCAAACAGAGCGTTGTAGTTGTTGTAAGATTTGAAGACATCAGAATTCATTTGATTGCAAAGTTCTATCAATCCATGCAGTAAGTCATCCTCTCTCTGGGCGTGGAAGAAAAAAACATCAATACAAGTTGTGAAGAGCTTTGAGGTTCAACAAAATACCTAAAATTCACACCCTCATTTCCGATTACTAGACTTTGTCTAAAACCATATTAATTTTTATTTCCGGGTACATCATAGCCACCTAATTTCCACAGCATGCTTGCACAGAAATCATCCCAATAAGAAGCAATATTAATAGACGGTTACCATAATACTATACATGTGTACGTCCTTGATTCAACAAATGTGAATGGATGTGTCTTTTCTTAAAAATTCAGTTTTATTTATGTATCATGCAGTAGCAGTTGCATATCCAACTTACTTTTGGAATGTTAAGCACACATGTTGCAGAACAGACTTGTGTGACATCCCGTTTTGTAACTGCAGTATTCATGATTATGATTCTCTATGTTAGCTTAACGCTACCAACATCCTCTCCATCCATCAGGGACATCATCTTTCATAAAGGGCCTATGCTTTTAACTGTCGCTTATTATTAATGTTTATGTACGCATGTTTCAAATAAATGACCAATTTGCTGTCCCCTTTATATTCATAACTTGTAACTTAAAACACATCAAACTATCAAGAGTGACAGTAACAGAAAAAGTGCATTGGCAAAGCAGATCTAGATTGAATGATGTTCTTACCCATGGCATCTATAAAGCAATCCAATACTCTATGTTTAACGATTGCAGATCTGATAAGAGTTTTCCTTAATTCCTTTTGTCCGCTGTCATCTCATTAACATCATAGTTTTGATGTGAAACAATTTCCATTTCCCTCTATTCCAGATAATGAGTAACAGATATCCAATTAAACAGTCTCAAATCTGAAGAAAAACTGTTGTTCTAATTAACCAGTGTTCATATTTTTTGACTGCACCACTGATATGGTATAGTAGTGAATATCCTATTTAGCACTCCTACCTTGGCCAGAGATTGACAGGAGTTGTAGACTCGATCATACCATTCTGCAGTGCTTTTCTGCAGAGGTGAAAAAGAAGATGTTTAAAATAATAAGATTTTAAGTGCTCAAAAACAAACAAACCATGGTTGTAGGTATGTATTTTATAGGACAAATCCTTATTCATACACATAATCAAATTAAATTTGTTACATTCCCACATTTTAATTTAATTTAGAATACTTGATAGGGTGTATTGCTGTTATTCTTCTTGTCTTTAAGATTTGCATAGTCCCCTCGAGTATAGATTCAGAACGACAACCTTTGACATTTTTTATTTTTGTGAGAGAAAACTTTTTCCTATTTTGGATGAAAATGAAGAAACACAACATCTCTTTCAACTATGACAAACTAAAAGAATTTTTCTTATTCTCAAAACTTTCCTAGTTTCATTGGAATTTTCTGTAGATGATTCTTAAAATCACTGACAATTGATTATTTAGAATGTTTGTGTCTGACTACCTTTCATTGCTTTAATTTGAATTATAAACTATCTCAAGTGTCAGACTCTGACATGAAAGTCAAAATGAAATGAAAGGTGTGTTTCTTCCAATGGGAAATTTTAAAAAAGGGATAAAAAACACATATATTTGGTAATATTGAGACAATTGCAGAGCTGAAAAACAAGAACATTTGCTCAAAACCTTCACAAGACCGGATATTTCTGAATGGAGTTCTCGATGGAATGGGCAACACTTTTTAAACACTCTCATCTGGTGAATAGCTGCAAGGCATCTGAAAAATGGAAAAATCCCATGCAGAATTAGAAGTGATTTCTTTCTTGAGAATTTTTCCCCAGACCTACAAATACCATTGCATTAACATGAATACTTATGTACAAAAATGATACGGTATATTGGTCATTTTGAAAGTTTACAAAGCCTATACCGCGGTAACTCCCTTATGACAATACCTGCATGCTGCTTTTTCTTCAAGATTTAAAAGGAGAAAAATGAGATAGTAAAATAAAATAATAAAATAAAATTCATCAAATCTCAATTCACAGAGTAACTGTCATAAATATATGGTATACATTAAAACGAATAAAAACAAAAGGGCACACATTTCAACTGGAGACATACGTAAGCATTGCCCTCAGGCGGCCAAAGGCTGTTTTGTTGGATGGTGGGAACACTTCTCGCATTTTCTTCAACAGGCTCAGGCTGTAGTCAATGAAGTTGGTAAATGACGTGGCCAAGCTCTCCTCCTGAAATTTTCCAATGATAGAGAAACACTGGTAAAGGATATCTTCTTTTGCAATGTTGCCATCAGCAATACTTTATTACTTATACGACTCCATGTACACCAACATTATAAATTTAAAATAAGTCGCTTGTGGTTTTTCAATAAAGCGAAACAAAAAGAAAACAAAAGTCTTGTTTGGTATTTATCTTTTTGAATGTCATTGTCTTTTTTTCTCTCCGAAAATTTCAAATTAGATTATATAAACTCATAAAATATCATATCAACTAAAGAAAAAGCAAAATATTTAGTAAATAAGGCAGATATTCGATGTAAGGAGTATATTTATGAAAACTAATATGACAGTATTACAATGCCCAGCTTTCAGTTCAAGTTGTCCAACTTAATAAAGGGGATAAAATAACACTCTTTGAAGCAAGCGGTGAAGTATTTGCTCATTGGTTCTAATCTCATTCCAAGGAGCAAGTGATAATATTTTTAAAGAGTAGTGTGCACTTCCCAGCTTGCATTATGTTTTGTGGCAAAATGTGGCACCTAGGGTATATTGGTGAATAACCATGTTCCTACACAAAGAAAATTCTTTATGCTCATAACTGTGTACAGAAACCAAGTAAAGAATTAAAGTAAGATTAACTTCCCAAGAATCAATATAGGGGAGCTGTGTAGACAGTGCTGCTCACCATTATCCTATACACTATATCCTTCATAATCCAATAATTCAAGTTTATTTAGAGGTAATTTGCTCATGGCATGGGGAACTACAACAATCTGTTTAAACTTGCTCATTGCTAGAGATTAAAAAACAAAAAAGAAAATAATGTAGCATAAGTAATGGTCAGATTGGGTTTGAAATTACTGTATATCTCACGTTTTTTAAATTTCTGAAATTTAAACAATTTATTCACCAACATGTCAACACAACCAACAATAACAATTATCAGTGCTTGTAGATAGGCCACCTGGGCCAATGAGGAGACAGCAACATTTAAATGATTTATGTGAAAATGTTATCAAATGACAAATAATCATTAAATGATATGGATGTCTCAATTAAAAAGAGGAATGGATGCTTTAAATTGTATCCAGGATAATTTGTTGTAAAGTTGTGACAGTGAAATTTGCATGTAGTCAGTGAACAAATTGCAACATCGTGATATGGAGTGTACTAAATAAACAACACGGTAAAGCATAGTAATATTGTTCGGTGTGTGCTAGATGGTCAGTCATGTTGGAACTAAAGATTAAAAAAAAAAGGAAAAATGGCATTTGATGTTGGTCCAAACCCTGAGTTTTATTATCAAACTGATGCCTGCTGAAAAAGATCTTTAAAATCTACTACCCTGATAAAATCAGAAATACCAAACTGTGGTGAAAGACAAAACAACGGGAAAGAATGCCAAGGTTCACCGAAGCTGTTGCTGATAGATTGGACATACACTAACTCATTGCCAAAAGCAAGCATAATATTAAGACATTAATTAATTGCTTCCAAAGTATTTTACCATGTTTTTTGTTTGTATCTTTGTACACAGCAATATCCACTTGAAAGTAAAACTAGTTTCAGGAACTCTAAGCTCTTCATAGCTATAGTCGAGAAAAGATAGGATTCTAAGCCTTCAAGCGCTTTAGTGGTGTTTTAAGTTCAAAGAGTTAATTTAAAGGGGTGGATTTTAAAAGAGCATGAGAGGACTGTTTTATTTGAAAGACATGAAGAAGGTAAGAGGATTACTCATATAAAGATGGGATAAGTACTGGCATAATGATTCAACGAGAGGGATGCAGATGCAATGAAATCAAAACCCAATCATCAAAACCCAAATGTTTGATTTATAATCTTTGATATGCATGTGTGTTATTATTAATTGTATCTATTATACATGCTATGACTTTTATATCAAGATGTAAAATTAAAGATAAAATGGAAATTTAGCAAGTCGATCTAGATCTAGATCTAGATCTAGTCTATAGTTAGATTCTTAGCCGAATACTGTGTTTTTGAACAACTAAATTTGTTTAAAATAAAAATCGAAGAGATCTGGATCTAATCTATTCAGCAATAATTTTACATAGAAGAATAACTTCAGACAGCAAAAACGTTCTTCTAGATCTGGATCTATTTTGAGATACAATCGACCTGTGGATTTAACTAAACAAAACTGCGATAAATTCTAAGTTTTAAGGATGCATGATTGCATGATGGTTTTAGTAACACGTATTCATTAGAGGCGGACGTTTTGTGAGGCTTCGGTTGCCCGTTGCCGACAATGAGGATGACTTAGGCCTTGTTCTTAAAAATGGCGATCTACAAAATATAACTTTTTTTTTTACTTCTTTTTTATTGTATTGAATTCTACCATCCCAACCTGATCGCCTTAAATATAGCTTCGGTTGTTAAAGTTACGACACGCCATAACACTCTACGCAGGTCCGTAAGCTGAGGTGAGCATGGATAACAACAGCCACTGCCAACATTGCATTTTCGATTGTTGTAAATATGAAAATATGATTTCTGTACCATTTTGAAAGAAAACATAAATCAAAATGATTATGTGTCGACAACATTGATCTATAGCAGGAAAAACCACCTGTGAAATTTCAGGGTGCTGAATTGTGTACTTTCGGAGCATTGGCCGACAACGTGAAGGGTCTTTGATGTCGCTTACTGAATTTTATATATATATATATATATATAACGCATAACGTTCCCCAGCGCCCAGCCCCCAGCGCCAGTGCCCACGCTACGTGTGCCAACGCCACTGCAGGAGGGTGGAGTCACATCCAGCAGACTGCACGTGCGACTGCCAGCAGTTTGCTTCCTCCAGACGGCGACGATTCAGGTTTAGTTAAGAGTTAGTCAATGTCAATTCAAAGATGGCAGCACTTCCTTCATTGGACAACGGTTTCTGGTCGGCTCAGACCAAGGCGTCCAAATATAAATATAGGGCCTGATAACCGCTCAGCTTGTGGGCTGGTTGTCACAGAAAATTAATAATCTGAAAGTGATTTTGTTTACCTCCATTACAACCACCAGCCCACAAGTTTGGGTTATCAGGCTTGTATATTATATGTATATATACGCTTAGGGTCAGACCTTTCTTCTTATAATATTAGTGTGCCAAAGGTAATGTTGGGTTGTTAGTTGTTGCTTTTGTTTTCAATTTAATTTTCTCTTTTTACCTTTGGCACCACGGAATAGGATTAATATTCTCTTACCAAGAGAGAACGTATCATACTATTTTTTATTAATAACATAATAATGATCTTCTAATACAACGATATTTCATAAGATCATGTGACAATTAAAGTATATTACAACCTCTATTTCGAGGTCTGCCTGTGACTTTTCTTTCTTTTATGTGTTTCTTTCATGAGTTTGTATGCTTGCCATGTGCCGATCGTTGCAAACACTAAACAGCGGCAGGAGGATAATAAAAGTAACTTGATCAGTTTGGGGAATAAAGGTCGACCACTAGGGACCTGGAGGCGAACCATTGAGGAAGAGATGGCATTGATGGGAAAGACCTGGCATGAACTGCCACGGCTGGCCCAAGATTATTGAGCTGGCTTGAGGTCTCTTGATGACGCCTTACGCTCCATGCATACTCCAGAGGATTGAGATGAGGGAATGAGGAATCCCCAAAGATATTCAAAATAGTACGAGATCTCTAACCTTCTTTTTTACAATGTTTGACGTAATGTACCGCCCAAGATGACGGCCGATTGCGGCGGTCATCGTCTCTCACTCGCTCATGGAATTATCTACTTCCTGCGTTGTCAAGGGAAGCTATTCTATATCTCGAGTTTATTGGGAAATAGTAGGGCTACCGGAAATTGACCTCAATCAAAGCCATTTTGTAGTTTCATGCTCGAGCCGCTCACGTGACTGAGTTAAAGGTCTAGTACTATTTTTAATGTCTTTGGGAATCCCTCACAGACTGACCAGAAAGATGTGCCGCTGCTGCTTTTCCCCCGTCCGAGCGGAGATCTTGACGATGGGCCCAGACGCCGTCAACTCCCTGGTGGGGGAGATGAAATCGGCCGTGACGCCACGCAGGCTCTGGTGGATGTCCAGCAACTGGCGGAACTTTTCCTGCAAGCCAACAGAGAGAGAGGAAAGATAGCCAGTCGTGGAAGACTAAAATAACTAAGTACCATGATCGGGTCGTCCGGATCTTACCAGACGTGGAGGCACAACTAAGGTCACGTGACCGTGACAATTTTACGAAAGAGTCTGTCAGTTATTTCATAAGCCGCACACATTACTTCTTACCGTTTTCTTCAAGGCCTCGTTGGAATGTGAAGAGGCTCTTGCGACCAACTCAAGGGCGTCTGGAATGAGAGAAGGTAGAGACAGTTCAAGGATTACTTCAGTACTTGCATGATATAGAAAACATTGTCTTTGAACTTATCCTTTAAACTATGGAATCAACTCTGATTAGAGGCATGGTGGCCGACTCGTTAGAGCGTCGGAGTGCTGACTAGAAGAACTGATGCAAGGTTCGATTCTCATCACAATAATCGTGTAGTTTTTTCTCGGGCACTAAAATCACTCCAGTTGCTTTAACCATGTAGGTGTAGATGTGTATCAAGCTATAGGCAGAACGAGAGATTTAATCAGATTGCTATAATGAAGCGCTTTACAAGATGTAATACTCAACGCGAAGTTTAGAAAGACTTTAGAATAAAATGGATGATGCACAGCCGGTGAGCCTGCACCTGTGTGGAGATGCGAACAGTGAATCCAATTTAAGCCACCTTATTTAAAACAAAGTGAAAAATCAAGCAACGATATATGAAAGCGTAAAAAAGTGCGTGTTGTTTCTAGGACGCTTTTGCCCTGGACGAATTTGGCCTGATGAGAAGAAGATTCCTAATTATTAAACATATTCCAAGAAGATTGAAATAGAGATGGACTATACTTAGCGTGCCAAATCTGTGAACTTCATGTTTTTAAAACATTTTTTTCTAAACCGACACTTTATTCTCACTCACCTTTGGCATCAAAGCTGTCCGGAGAGGAAGCCGGCAAGTGTTTGATGTAATCTGGAGGCGTGAAAATACTTTTGTGAAATTAAACAAGACACTTGTAGAACAGTTACATTTTGTTCTTTTTACACCTGTATATTTTGGTTGTTGGCGGTACATTGTATGCATAATTCTCATTGGACTTTCCCCCCTATATTGTTTCCTTTTTATCGAATCCCGACACCCCAATGGGGATCATTCGTCCCTCATCGTAATCACCATTTGCCAATTCACCTCTCACTGGAATGGACCACAAACACGAGCTCTCCTCCTTACCCTGATCTAAACTATGGTTTTTACTTCATTCCAACCCCATATCATCTCTCTTGGGTCTATCTCCAGGTCATTTAGAAATGACTTTTTGTCTTCTTCTTTTTCCTTTTCGCTATGGGTTCCATCTAATGAAACGACATGTTATGTGTGGTTTTGGTTTACCAAGTGTATGGCCAATCCATCGCCAATGCCTTTTATGAATCTAAACAACCAATGTTTTTTGTTTTGTTTTACCGTAATTTATCATGAACTAAGCCATCCCCGTGGGAGTGGGAGGAAGAAAGATACTGCCACAAAGGCGTTTTAGAAGCAGCGAGATTTGAGATGTTGTACAGTATGTATGTGTAAGTGTTGTGTGCCTTAGTGCTTTTCTTTATAGAATTCTGATTGGTGTCTGTCAGTCCTATTCTACGTTTCCTTGTTGACAGATATTTGCCTATAGTCCAAAAAGATATTCCGACGATTTTAGCCCTGGAAGAACGTTTTGACTCGTTTCTAATATTGCCTTGTACATAGATATCTACTCAGAGGCACGGTGGTGGCCGAGTGGCTAGGGCGCCGGACTGCTGACCGAGAGGTATGGGGTTCGAATCCCACCCATCGTGTATTTTCCTTGAGCAAGAAGGCTTATTCAAATTGCTTCACTCGACTCAGGTGTAAATGAGTACCAGCAAGGGCTGGGGAGTAAAACTTGAGATAGACTAGCGTCCTGTTCAGGGGATGATCTTGTATCATCTGTTCCGCCCAACGCTACAGAAATCGGGATAAGCTCCGGCTCGTGGATTAGTCAAGGCTTTAAAGGCACATGTGTACTCACCTTTGAGCAGCAGCTCGTACCGGGGCACCCGTTGGATGGGTCCCAGCATGTGGTGTTGGAGTGACAGCTTTCCGCATTCAGGCAATTTCTGTCCAAAAGGCAAATAAGGCAGTTTTTTTGATGGGCACGACGTTCTGTTATTATGTCAAGGTACATAAAGCAGGAATCGTCTTTAGACGTTGATGACGCATTGCCGTAATTAATCAAATAGAAAGGACAGGAGATTAAATTCCTTTACAAACACTAGCTTATATACTCAACTTGTTTACTGTGTGTACAAAGCTTCTCTGTATATAATTATTGAACTTTGGATATTAATAATAATGCTTTGAGATTTTATGATAAAGGGCTACAATTAGGCCAACAGCTCCAAATGCCTTGTTCACAGAAGACATAAAATATGCATTAAATGTATATGACAATCATGAAAAGCATATTCCAAACTATGGGGCTCTCAACCAATGGGAGGCTTGGGGGTGTTTTAAATTTTGACTTTTTTGCTATTGAATGTAAGAGTTTACCGTGTTTTTATGGCATTCATGATAATAAAATGTTGTATTAATTCTAAACAAGCAAACGTTTCCGTAAATTGACCACCCCTGGTAAATGCGACATGAGAACGATCTTTTAAAACGACTAACAATTAATGTTATTACTGCTTGAAATATAGAAGAAACAAAAGGAAACCTTATTTTGTATAGGTGAATAACACCTCCTTCTGTTTCATCTGTGTTTCAAAATTTTTGAGTATCCATATGTCATACTTTCCAACAGGGAAATACATTTAGCTGTACATGAAAGGACAGCATCTCCATTTTTAGACTGAGAGCTCAAAATGTTCAGTCAACAGGCATCTGAACCGCCTTAAACCTGAACAAGCCTCAAAATACCTATTTTATGAACACCCGTATAATGAACTGTATCTCATCAACTTTTTGAATACACTTGGCTTGGCTGAAAGACATTCATACTACCCTTCTTTCCCGAAAACCCAATATTGAAAATACATTCTCTGGAACAGTGCAAGAAGACTCTGCTATATCAAGAACAATAGCGTCAACATCATCAACCACAATAACAACAACAACAACAACAACAACAACAACAACAACAACAACAACAACCACAGGAATTGATTATCGCTTGAACAGTGAACTCCAAATGCAATGCCCAAATTCAAGCACTAGTCCAATAGCAGATTAGGCATGATAAAGAGAGGGCTTGCTTGAATGTCTTTGACGGTATTCATGAACCTAGAGGACTTACCCGGATGTCTTTGATGATGTTCATGAACCTAGAGGACTTACCCGGATGTCTTTGATGATGTTCATGAACCTAGAGGACTTACCTGAATGTCTTTGATGATGTTCATGAACCTAGAGGACTTA
>JAUEKT010279272.1:0-23520 GCA_031762655.1 Doris verrucosa | reverse complement strand
TGCTTCCTCTTCACTCACCCTGAGATGACCGGTAATGGTTAACGGGGTAGATTTCAAATAAACAAACAAACAAACAATGCAGGAAATACAGATTTAATTTGTTGTTGTTTTGTTGTTGTTGATATTGAGAAGGAAATATGAAAAGCAAAGGTTTTAATGCAGAGGACTACACTTAAGCGAGGAATTTACTTTCTTGATTTGGCTGTTGATCTAGATCTAGCCTCTGGATGTACATTTGGTACATTATGAAAGTGTTAAATACTGGGACCCTTTTATCAAATATCATTTGATACTTGCTGAAGAACAGTGATTTCTCTTTCCTCTAATACTCATAAACTCTTTTTTCCCATCGACTGCATGCTAATTTTTTTCTTATTTGAATAATGGGTAGTTTTTTATCATCATTATTGTGCTCCAACTCTAATTGTATATAAAATATTAATCAGGAAATTTATATTGAGAATTATACAAAAATTAAATTCAGGAAGAGAAGCCCCATGTTTTCTTACAATTGTAGATCAAGTAACAAGATAATGCATTACTATTTATAGGTTCATAGTTTTGTTTTTCGAGTGAAGCATTATGGAGATGTTACGTTCATGGGTTGTCTGCAGAAACATTTAATCAAGGCAATGCCTAGGACACTTCTAAGGATTAGAGGAAATCTTTGCTAACGAAAAGCATCTACATGTTTACAAGGTACTTGAGGTATTTGTTGGGATATTTTCTTAGGATGTATATATTCAACTCCCATGATACTAAAATAACTCTGGGGAAAAAATAAAAATATTAACTTTTGAAAAACATTATTTTGTCTCACTTGATTTTGCAGTCAGCCTGAGATTGTAGTGTGGAATAATGGAGATCGACCTATGTGTATCTGTTATCTTGGAGGCCAAACTTTGAAATATTGTGTACCTGTTAACGAAAATGTATGTTTGCATTAGCATAGGCTGTATACCTGAAATTCCTTTGTTGATTCAAATGCTATGATGTCTGTGGTTGGAAAGAAAGTAAGAAAGTTTCCATTGTTGGTTTTTTGTTATACTAACACATGTATGAACAACTTCACTTCCAACCAAAGTAAACGGCAGGGAAAGATCCATGTAAATGTTCTTCTTTAATCAAAATGTTTTCCTCTTTAGTTTACTATATATATATATATATATATATATATTGTCCTTGATCTTTGTTGTTGACTTTTGTTATTGCTGCCCGGAAATACTACCGTCGTAAGTCAATAACAAGAAATAATGACTTACGGCAGAAGTATTTCCGGGCAGTAATACGTTCTTGGGATATTATCAACTGAACTTATTGTTTGCCTGTTTATGGACCTTGTCTACAATTCCTTATGCTCTACTGATCCTTGGCATTTGTGGTCCTTGTGAATCAGAATTGTTTGCAGCAACTCCACGCTACTTTCTTTTGGTTCGCTTGGTGTGTTTTTAATATACATTGCTCTGTCTTTGCCAAGCCTACTTGTCATTTGCCAAATGTAGGCTCTGAAGGTGACCTTGGTGTATGAGGCAATGGACTGAATCAAATCTCTCCATGACATTGTATTATGTTTCCATGATCGAGTGGACTCTCTGATTGCTCCACTCAACCCAGGTGTGACTGAGTACGAAGCTTGAGAATAGAGAAGCCTGTGACCGACTAGACTAGTTATACTAGTATCATGTCAAGGGTATGGTTTCCATCACTTGGTTTGCTTCATGCTGTACAAACCTGGAAACTGGCTTAAGGCCTGGTTCTGTAGGCATCGTGGTCTTGAAGGGAATTTATTACATGCACAAGAGCACTTTGGAGGCATGGTGGCCGAATGGTTAGGGCGTTGGACAGCTGACCGAGAAGTACAGTTTGAATCCAATCCATGATCATTGTGTATTTTCCTTGAGCAAGAAAATTTACTCCCAATTGTTTCACTCGACTCAGGCGTAAATGAGTACCAGCAAGGGCTGCTGAGTAAAACCTGTGATAGACTAGCGCCCTGTCCAGGGGATGATCTTGTATCATTTGTTCTGCTTAACGCTATAGAAACCTGGATAAGCTCTGGCTGTTTGTGTCATTCATGTTAATTCTATTCAGCATATCATCCATGGGATATCAAAACCTCAATTATCTGCATTTAGGACCAAAATGATGTTTTACTTGCCATTTGAGGCTGCACATTCTAAAAGTAAGAGAAATCCTGGGATTTTTTCCCCCCTTCTTTCTCTTTGTAAAGTAAGGTTACATTCATAGAAAGGCAGAATATATTGAGGCTTAAGCACTGCTCCCAATGATGCTTTCGTATCCGAATTGCACTATATGTGAATGTAGAATTTGAGGTTTTGAACAGCCACAATGACTTTTTTTTATCTATGACAAACAATGCACGATCGATTTGCTGAGGCCTTGCTGTTAATAGAATCGAATTATGCATCATTGAAAATTAATTAGAATTACTGTTTAATTGTATTCAACCATCACAATTGAGCGGTTTTGTATAATGATTGTTATAAGGATGTTTTAAGGATGGTTGAGCAGAAGTGTTGACACGTTTGTAAGTGACTTGACAGCTGAAAGTTAGAAGAGTTGAGAACTGAAACTTGAGTGTTGTGTGTAGGCCCATGATGAAATGGTCATCGTTTTTTTAAATAACAGAAGATAAATAAAATTATTTGTCAATCAGATCTCTATGCTTCATATGTCTTGTTTTGGATTGTTGTTTTTGTTATGTCGTCCGAAAAAACTTCCTCTCATTTCTTAACCTTTTTTTCACGCTATGGTCAAACCTGTGAACGGATTTTTAAAACTATTTTCTCAAGCAGTGTGAGACATTGTTACCTCACTTTTGGTCTGAAAAGTATTTGTGAGTGACTAAAAAGCCCAAACCATGCTGATGTAGATCCATGCTAGCCATTGCGGTCATTCAGCAAACATAGAGATTCTTGGCTTGTTAAGGTCTCGCCAGTAACTATTAAATATGGGCGTTGACGTAGGTGTGTGTATTTGTTTACTCCAATCTCAGTCTAGTCTCAGTCGACACGTCACTTGCATGGCAGGGAAATGGCAGAGAAAAGAAGACTAACTGTTCTTACCCTCGAAACTAAGAAAAAGATTCTAGCCGAAGATGACAAAGGACAGAAGAAAACAGACTTTGCAGGGAATTCAACATTATTAAATCGATCCCGTCAACGTGCATCAAAAATTGATAAATTTGAACATTTAGCCAACCAAACAGAAAGTGGCAGAGAGTTTTGGAATACAACGATTTGAAGGTTTACGTCTGGTTTTAATCGGCTCGTGCTATAGGAACATCCCTTTTTCTGAGTGTGATCTGCGCTAAGCAGACGAAATTGCTTAATACCTGAGCATAAGCGGATAGTTTATATAAGGGTTGTTTCCCTTATCCTCACTGTGGCCGAGTGGTTAGGGCATTGGACTGGTGACTGAGAGGGAAGGGGTTCAAATCTTATCCATGACCATCACATATTTTCCTTGAGCTAGAAAATATGCTCCAATTGTTTCACTCAACTCAGGTGTAAATGAGTATGATACCAGCGAGGGCTGGGGAGTAAAACCTGTGATAGACTAGCATCATGTCCAGGGGATGATCTTGTATTGTCTGTTCCACTTAATGCTACAGAAACCGGGATAAGCTTTTTAGGTCTATCAAGGCATAGAAAGAAGTGTACTTTTTTACTATTATTTTCACCAACAACTATGATGAATGCGTGCAGTAGGCCTACTTTAATGTGTTTATAAATTAGGTACTTTGATCTGCAAACAGATTTCCAGATAATTATGTACAAATCTAATGAAAAGAAGTCCATTCTCAGTCGGTCTTTTCTGATGTCTCGAAACATCCGTATTATCAAGGTCTACATTATTGAGATGTGACTGTAACATTGGCATGTATAATGCACTTTTAAAAGGACACAAACCAATTAAGATATTTATAGTAATACTATTTATAGTAATGCTTAAAATCAAAGCAGTTACACAGCAGTGGCACATAAAGCTATGCATTTAATAATACAACTGGGTTCAACAATTTTGAAATGGTATCAACACATCAGTGAATAATAAGAAGCAGACACTCCAGATCTGCTTTTAATCTTCCTTTGTCTTTCGGAAACAAATATTAACAAGTCTATTTACTTTATAATTTCCTTGTAAGAACGATGGACCTCACATCATGATAAAGAAAAGGAAATGTCCTCTTCACCCCTCCCTATCCACATCGCCACCTGAAAATACTACTGCCGCAAGTCAACTTGTCGCGATAAAACTATTTCAGTTATTGAAATAACAGAGCTGCATTTTGTTTTTCGGTTTAACAATAGTATGGCGGTAAACGCTTTTGGATTATCACCATTTTCTCAACGATCCTGGGGAGGCGGAGCAGACTGAGACTATTTGGCTATTTGGCACCTGTCGTCCAAATCGAAGATGAAACAAAAGTAGGCCCTACTGGGTAAGACTTTGAGAAAAGTGTACTTTTTGACTCAAGACTGTGCTGTATTAAAATAAACCCCAATTTGTTGATGCTTTATTTTTCCAATGTGAATTCCAGAGTAATGAATGATATAATTCATAAAATCTTTATAGCTTTATAGATCTAGCATCATAACGAGAAGCAAATACTTATCACATTCAACGAGTTTTTATAATATTTACAGAAATACATAGACATTTGTTTGATACAAAAATACTTTAACATCACTTAGTCTGCTGCAACCCAGATAGGTTAGCTCTGAAACCCTGAGATCACCATTAAATTACAGTGGACAGGGTTTTACTTCAAAGTAACAAACAAACAAAAACCTTTGTTTGACACTTCACAAGATAGAGAAACATTGTTTGCATTTCAAACAGAGATGAGAAAGAGGAAGTATTTCTCAAATATAAACGTCTGTTCCTGTCTCAGGAAGACCATGAAAATTATCATTTAGGAAGTAAAGGGATTTTGTCTCCAATGAATATGACATATACAGAATGATCTCCCTAACAATCATAACCACTTTAATTCAAGGTAAAGCTAAAAGGATGTGTGTACTTGTGAGTTAATAATGAATTACAAAAAGTGTCAATTTTCGTTTAATATAATGAAAATGGTCTCACTCAATATTTTGCATTTTAGGTACCGGTACTGGTACAAAAATATCTTGAATTTTCAAAATAGCACTGAAAAGTTGAGTACCAGATAAATGCTATAAGGACCTTCATTAACAGGATACAATGCAATGTTCTAGTACTAGTATTACACTGCAATTTCTTCTTTAGCGGAGTCGGTGCTGTTCATGGTCACATGGGACTGTCGACCTGAAGTAAAACGTGATGGGCCAGTTGAAAGACTCAGTTCATAAGGATCTGTGTTGTTTGTGGAAAGGCGAAATCTTTCCTCTGTAAAGTCAAGAATTATCAAATGTAAGTATTGTGCTTATGAGATGAAAGGCAGAAAAATTTAGATCATACAACACCCATTCCTTAGAAAAGGTATAAAGTTAATATCATAAAATAATTATTGTAATATAATTGCATTGATATTAGAGACAGCAGTCTAATGTTTTGAGAAAATCTGCTTACAATTTAAAGTTTAAATGTTTAATTTTTAAAAAAATTAAAAAATGCTTCTCTACAAATTTGTCAAATAGTTTTACACCCCTCAAAACACTAATAATCAGATTGATTCATAGACCTGTTCTGAAAATAAACAGGGGATTTTTTGGATTTTTTAAAAACGGATTTCCAGTCAATTTTATAATCAGTAAGCATTCTTTGGTTTCTTCATTTATGAAATAATCTTTTGAACATGTGTCTATATAGATATCTTTGTCTTTAAATCTAAGAACATCAGTATAACTCACCAACAGCTTTGTGAGAATTGGCACTGGTGGCCAGATCTGTCCAAGAGGTTCGATATCTGAGGATGATTTTAAAAAGATCAGCAATGTAATGATTAAATGTCAACTCTTCTCACAAAGCATCAGGATTAAGTTTTTACATTGATTTAATGTAAAAATATCTAGGCAATCCATTTGCAACTTAGATATTATGAACCCTTTGATGATGTATTTGTTTATGAAGTCCTTTTTTATTAACATACTATGGCATGATCAATAAGGTATTTGACGATTATTAAAGCTCTATATACATATGCTCTTAACATAAATATTTGGTTTGAGAGAACTGACAGCCTGAAGACGTCTGCTCTCAAAAAGTTCTTTCTATGCCTTAGAAGACCCAAAGATCCAGAGCTTATCTTGGTTTCTACAGCGTTAAGCAGAACAGATGATGCAAGATCATACCCTGGACAAGACGCTAGTCTATCACAGGTTTTACTCCCAGGCCATTGCTGGTACTCATTTACACCTGAGTCAAGAGAAGCAAATGAGTAAATTTTCTTGCTCAAGGAAAATACTTGATGGTCGCAGATGGGATTCGAACCCCATACCTCTCAGTCAGCAGTCTGACTCCCTAACCACTCGGCCACCGTGCCTCCTCAAAAAGATTTGTAATCAGTGTATAATATGAAGATCAATGAAAGTACTAGAAAGATTTGAAAAAAAAGTGTGTAGACTCACTCGTCAAAGTTGAGGCTGGTGGTCCAGTCCAGGAGCTCGTCAACCTCCCAGTCCTCCAGGGCATCGGGACCAGAAGCTTCCACCGTGGCGATCATTCCGGCTGCAGCCCCTTCGATCAATTGCACCGTCTCATAATCACTGGCTTTTGCCCGCAACATTCCATCTCTGTACCTGAATGACAATTACAGTAGAATACATTTAGACCAAAAACGGACAAACGGAAAAAATAGCTTAACCAAAAACAAGTCAATTGTTTGTTTTCCTTATTATTCCTTGTTTACAAAATGGTGCTAACTTGAAAGAGCTTACAACCATACTATCGTTCAACCAAAAACAAAACGCCACCTTTCCTTGTTTCAATCAGTGTAAGTGTAATACCGGTAATTGTTATCGTCCCTGCCTCACTACTCTTCCCTCTCCTCTTCAGAGCCCAGGAATGCTTGCTGTGCTCTCTTACTACAATAGGCTAACACCCCCAGGCCCTAATTATTATTCCTATCCTACCTTTCTTACTACAGTCTCCATCCTCGCCCATGCCATGCACCCCCACTTTTTTGCACACACCTCTTAAACCAAAATATGTTTAAACTGAAATAGACCATAAGTTCCCTTGCATTTCAGTTTAAGCCTATTCTACTGTATATGGAAATATTTTTCATTGTCTCTTCAAGTTAGAAAGAGATATGGATGATATTCATAAGTCAGACAAAAATAATTACATGCGGCATAAATTTCATGACCACTGTATTTGTATGTATTTAAATTAAATTGTTTCTATCACCTTTCACTTACTATACACTCAAAGAAATAATAGCTTCACTCTTCAAAAGTTGGGGGCTGAAATTTCCTTCAAAAAGATCCTTTTAGTCAGTTCTCTAACCATTATACATTGTTTGTTTCAATCTGAGCAGTTAAAAGTATTTCTATCTACTAGGGAAGTAATGTACACATCAACTCAAGCAAGGTCTAACATCTTTTTTTATTTCTTAAATCAAATCATTTAGTCATTACAGCTTACATCATTCATTTCATTTAACATCAAAAGTTCAATTAATATCTTTGTTTAGAGAAGTGAAGAATTATAAATAGCAGTAAACCTGAGATGGTTACAAATGGTCAGAGGGTAAATTTCAAATAGAAAAATTAAGGAGACTAAAAACTCTAAATATATATATATACACTAATTTAAAGGCTATATAAACACCTTACATTTTTTGCATCCATTTTATTTTCGTGTCTTTCTTTCTCCTCTCTACATCTTGACGTCTCTGCAGCTGTAAATAAGAGAGGAAGGTCTTAGAAGAATCAGAAAAATCCAAATATCAGAAATTCAAGTTGAGGGCTCTTATGATATAACGGTTTTGAAAGAAGTGAAAAATCAAAGGATTGAATGACATTGAAACATATTTTATTGTCGTACCATATGTCAAAAATTTCTTCCTTCATGAATGTGGGGAGTTTAAGGATATTCCATCAATTAGTATCAATATCCTTTACTGATATTTTTATCCTAGTCTTTATGACAATGTCTGCAGCATTCCTTGAGCAAGTTATAATTTTATCGTGTGAAATGAGAATAACATCATGGCTGCAATTTTAATGTCACATAATCTTTAGTATTTTAGATTCATAAAAGAAAATGACAAACATTCTTTGGAAAGAAATGAAGTGATAAGCTCTATTCAAGTATTAAGTTGTCTATCAAATTTGCTGTATCTAAGGAATCTTTTGGAAACTATAAAGTGCTCTGTATGGCCTTTTAATGACAAACATTTGTTTTTATAACATAATCTTGACAGCTCTTGCTTTCCTTGACGGCTTTTATTCAATAAAAAAAGAAAAGATATCCATGTTTAATAAACAAAATTAAGCCAAACAAATTTTGAGAAACTTTACTCATTGCATTTCTATGTTAATCAAGTCTTTGTCATTAGAAGCACACTTCTATTCTTTTGCAAGGACTGCATTTAAAAAAAATTACATCACAGGGATAAGAATCAGTTTCAAACTTGGCAATCCCTTTCGAAAGTAATACATTATTTACCCGACTGTGGTCAAATTTGTATTCCTTCTTTGATGTTTCCCAAGTAACTGGATCATTCATGATATGGTGAATAAGCCTGTCAGAGACCAGCCTCCAACCATTGTTTTCAATACGTCTGTACCAATTCTCTTGGTCTGGTAAAACAAAAATGAAATATCAAATCTCAGGCCGCACACAAAGGAAAAGGAATAGAGCAAAAAATCAAGTTCTCTGCCAATTTACACACGTTTTGTCAGAATCTTTCAAGAATATGTGTTACAATGTGTGATAAGAGCCATAAAAGAGTCGATAAAAAATGTTTACCGTCAAACCAAAAAAACTTGAAAAATCAATTGTAGCATTAACATTTTTTCCCCACCAGCTAGTGAGCTCTTAGACAGAAAACACTAATTCAATTTCATTAACAATTGTAGTAAAGGCATATTTTGTTACTCACACTCAATTGACAATTATAAGGTACTAAAATAAAATTGCATATTTAAATGCTACTGACTTTGATGTGGCTCTGGTAATTCTTTGACTCTGACATGACTGTGAGTATCTTTAACGGTGAGTTTTTTGGCCACGTCTTTGGTGTAATCTTTTGGGCTGTTGGCACACAAGTCTTGGATGGGTCTTGAGGTGAATATCTTGTAGTAAATATTTGGAGGAAATCTTTCCTGAAAAGTAAGTTTTAACAATTTGAAGGCAATCATCACTCATAATAATGTCGCATGGAAATGCTACTGCTGTAAGTCAAAATCAAGAAAAAAATGTAGTATTTTCATGCGGGGATATGTAATCTTAAAACTGTACAAAACATCTTTTAAGCAATGCATAAAGCATTTGTTGTTTTCAACCTCATATCTTTCATGAAGTCTGAATATCTCAGTTTTAAATTATTTACTCAAAATGCATTTATTTCTCCATTTAAACTTTCTGTGCGACAGTGTGATCTTGATGCCACTCTTATATTTCTAGATGTTATTATACCTTGTATCCAATTACATGTTTGCAGTACTAGCAGGCAGAAATATTTTTAATGATCATAGCCTTTTGGTAAATGGGAGAAAAATATCTATGCCACAAATAATATAATTTTCGCAGAAAATGTTATTGAGAATTAAAAAACAAAACAAATCTCAAATCAGTACCAACCCCTGCCAATCTGAAGCGCACATTGATGCCCATGGCAGCGTCCAACAACTTTGCCTCGTTGGGATTAATACAGCGAAGCATAATTCCTGGGCTTCCTCTTGTTTTAAAGTTAATAAGGTCTCTGTAGTATTTGTAAACTTGCATATCCTGGAAAAGAGAACATATCATAAAAGTTGTGATGGCTCGATTTTTCTGCTTATATCTCTTCCTTGCAGAAATTAGGCTAATTTTGGTTTTTGGATATAGTTATTTTGTATTTTATGGTTTGAATAATGTTAATTAACAAAATTAAAAACAATGGACAAGAAAAATATTTATATTAAAAGGAAAAAAAACCCCTCATTGATAAACTTGCCATTCATTATTACCGCACAGATATCATTCTATGTATTGAATGAAAAAAGCACAAATTTATGTTAACTCCATTCTCATTTCATTTAAGCATCAAGGCTCAAGTTCTTTCTCTTGAATACCTTTTATTATCACACTTCAAAGAACAAGCATCTCCTTCTTCTATTCATTATTTCTTTCCAAATGGAGTGCATTTTTTCATTTATTTCAAGACAGAATGTTGCAATTTTCTCTAATTTCAAAATTTACAACAACAAAAAGTTGTGAAACGAAACAAAAAATCTCACCTATTTCCCCACACCACCTCCCCTCTCCAAAAAATACATCTTTTTAATTTAAAAAAAAACCTTATCTCCCCCATGTCATTTTAAACTACTAAGGTTTGAAATTACTTCTGTTTCAAACAAAACAATGAAAACATAGTTAGAAATGAGGAAACAATTAATTCAACAAACAAATTTATTACTTACTATATGTCTACGCCAGACACGTTGAATAACTATGGCTGCATCTGTCTCATTATCAATTTTTGTTGATTTTTTCACACTTCTGTTCATATTTGACTGAACTGGTGGCAGACCTGTTCTCATGTCAGCTTGAAACCTGTCAGTGTGTGCTGGCCTCCGACTCTCAATTTGGTTTTGATTTGAAGGTCTTAAAGGGTCAGGATGTTGTCTTGGTTGCCAAGTATGGACCAAATGTGAACAAAAGTAGCCAAATCTAGAAACAAAAACACACAAAAACATTTTTCAAGTTGCCATTTACTTTGACTTACAATTCATCATTGATAACAGATACTAGCGTAAGTGACATTAAAGAAAGAGACACTTACACTAGTACTAGTACATGTTATTGACGATGAATTTTGATAATTCTTAATCTAGAGGAAAACGATTTTATTTTGGAAAGAATACTTGTATGGTGTCGGTCATACCTCCAAACTTGTGCTTGTATTCATTAGCAAGTGGCTTGGATGGAGTACAGTGTGTGAAAAAAATCTTTCTAGGAAACACAAATGTTATGCTGTGTCTGTATCCATATGCAATACATTGTAGAATCCTTTTATGTCATGAGGGTATAACTCACAGCAAGCTTACAGTGCGGTTTAACATTCTACCATCAACTCTTTAAAGCTATCAACTGATCTTTTCTTAAGCAGCAAGGATTTCCTGACCTCAACAGATCTACTTAGCTATCAACAAGACCACTCAATGAAATTATCAGACAAAATTAAATAGCACAATGAGCATTGCATTTCATTCTTCACAATTTTTCACATATATTAATTTACAGGGAAATAGAACATACGAAGCAATATCTTGTGACGATACATTCTTGTCAATTTGCTCCTGGACATATTGATTATAAAGCTGTTCCATTTCCATGCTGCCTATTGGATTCTGCAAATCAAAAGAAAAGAAAAAGATTGTCAAAGGATGAGATATTTACATTACAAAGCCAAACACCATTAAAATATTTATCATTTTGTAAGCAAAATAACATGTCATATCAGAGATAAATTCTGAGAATGCTGCTGTACCCTATGTCGTTACAGGTGGGTTACACTGTATGTGCCAAAAATTCAGCAAGGTAAAGTGATTCTCTAAAATTGTAGATCCAGTCACCTAGGTCTTGTAAATTGCAAATAGTCAAACGTTTTAAAGAACTCTAGAAAAACACTAATATTGATATGGATAGCAGAGTAACATGATAGCTTTTATTCTTTGTGGCTGTGCTTACCTCAGAACTCATGTCATCAGATACTTCCCTAGATGCCATGCTGTTTCACTTGTGTTTATTTAAATTAAAATTAAAGAATCAGGGCCACAACAAAAGTAAAACAAAAAAGAGACTTTCTTGTTGTTAGTCTGTTTTTATCATTACAATGACACAAGGCCTTATGATTCCACAGGCAACTCAATGACCTCAGGCCATGAATGCTTATACTACAATTTAAATTGGATATCTTGGGCAGTCTACATCAATTTCATGTTCATGATCATGGAAATGAAGTGGGAGACCTTTCGATGCACGTTTTTGGTGTGGAATAGATTTATATCAAACAGATCTAGATCTAGTAATCTAACCCTACACTAGTTAATGTGACTTTTCGTCACATCAATGCTCCTAATATCATCTAAATTCCCAAAGAGGCGATGATTTCCATTTGGATATTCTAAAAAGTTATTAAAAATAATTTCTGGACAATGTTGCTAATATAAACAAATGAAACGGAAGTGGAACTAACCACCTGTTATTACAAAGTATTTGCCCCTGTTTTCTGGGGCGCCACCAGGTCTACATTGACAACAAAAGCTTCACATGGCAACGACCCCGACAGGATAGCAATGCACGACCCGCTCAATGGCGACGGTATAAGGACATTGTCGAGTGAATAATTGATTGAATTCACGCGATTTGACGAGTAAGTCCGACGATTTGCATGATAAAGAGACAAGATACATACAACATTCACACGGGAATCAAGTGGTTGTTATCAATTATTCCCTAACTTTTGTCAAGCTTTGTATTGGAGCTTTTCAGCGCTGTTGGAATTGTGTTGTTCAATTCAGTTGTTGTGCTACACATTCAAGTAGATAAGAGTCTATGGTTACTGTGGCTCCTGTTGGCTTATTACAGATGTTCTGTTTTTAATAGCCTTAAACTGTGTGTTGCTCATAACAGTATGTTTTCCAAAAGATGAAAAACACAGTGTTGCGTATTTGTGAATAATAACATAATAAAACTGGAAAGAAAAAGAAGAAATTACTGTCATCAAAGGTGTAAGGGAAAGGGGCACAAGCTCCTGTATTTTAGCACTTGTTTGGGGGCAGTTTATTTGGATCTCTTGTTGTTCTGTGCAGAGCTGAATAATTTGGTATGACTAAGACATACTAAGTAGGCCTATAATATTACCATTCAGTAGTTTAGCATCATCTTTCAGTTTATTCCATCTTACTTCTTCATCTCATAGTGAATTTATTTGTGTGTTACCCAACATGGGAGGATTGTGGTAACTAATGCTTACTTTAGTGTTCCTCATAAAGGGAAACTCTCTCTCTCTCTTTCCCTCCCTCCCTGCCTCTCTGTCTGTCTGTCTGTCTCTCTCTCTCTGTCTCTCTCTGTCTCTCTCTCTCTCACTCACTCACTCACACACACACACACAAACTGTCCATCTATCTATCCCTCCCTCTGTTCGAGGCATGGCTTAGTGGTAAGAATGTCATATTGTTGACCCGAAGAGAATGGGTTGAAACCACACTTGCAACCATTGTGTAATTTCCTTGAGAAAGAAAATTTAACTCAAAATTGCTGCACCACTTTTTAAATTTAAATGAGTGTCCAGCTATGGGCAGAGAAATATCTTGACATATTGCTAATAGGATGTTATGATGTGTCTATAGACTGATATACTGCCTTCTCCTAAGGGAGTAGAGAAAGACTTGAAGGAAATGGCCTACCGGGGGATAAATGATGAACAGTCTGTAACGCTTCACTTGTTGATCATACAGACTATAAATTTATCTTTTATCTATTTTTTAAATCCATGAATTTCCTTGCTCTTTCTATTCCTCCCTGTCAGCAGTCCGCTGCCCTAACCACTCAGCCACCGTGCCTCCCATGTAACAGTTATTATCTGATTTTTGTTTTCTTAAATTTCTTTCAGTTGTGTCCTAAGGTGACTGCCATGGCTGCTGCAGTTTCCAGTCTCCTCCCTGATACCCAAGGGGTCCAGTTCACAGCCCGCCCCGCACTGAGAACAAGAGAAAGTATGGGCAGTCGGTCCTTATCAAGATCAGGGAAAGCATCGTCTGTGGGAAGTTTAGGTAATCTTCATTTGGTTTGATATGTTAAAACTGTAGTGTGAGCTATCTCATCGCCTATCCCCCCTTGTGCGCTTCTGTGTTGTTTGTCTCCTTGACACTGGCCTGTGCACCAGTAGTATGCTAATGTGCCGTCTTGGCTTGGTGGCTTATTAAATTACCTGTGAACTTGAGCTCTCCTGTTTCCTTGTACATGTATTATTCCCTGATATCATTATGTACCATAAACCCCATACATAACCAGAAGAACAACCATAACATTACAAAAACAAACATGAGCCATTATCTCCATTGCCATGCAGACATTTATATTTTGATTGAGGAAAAAAAATCTACACAGCCTTGAAGCACCATTGAATTCGCATAGATTAACAATGTACATAGACAAAGAAGATTATCTGACAAGGCTTCATAAAATATTTGTCCTTTCATAATTATATTTCACCAGATTTTAATATTTTATCATTTGGCACACATATTAATAATGGATTTGACAATGTTTGTGTGAATTTTCCTTTCCACCTTTACAAATTTAAGAGAGTTATGTTTCCTCTGGGTCCTACACATTTTTTTTTCTGGCACCATATACAAAATGTGTATTTCAATGACAATTAACTTTTTAGACCTCAAAATTAGCTAGTGTATTCTCTTTAGATATCAAATAAATATCCTAGGCACCTATACACATTAATCAACATGACATACTCAATATGAGGAACTGCAAGTTTACCTGCGTTTCATAGAACTACAAGTTAGTTTTTTGTTATTCCACAGGACTTCTACCAGGGGAAGGAGGAGATTTCATCCCTCAAGCATCTCATACCAACATGTCCATTATTGAGGTTGAGGCTGCTTTGCGAGAAAAAGTGCGCAGCAAATTCGACAATCTTAGACAGGTGGGATTCACTAGTTTTCATGTTATGTCACTGGTATTACCGTTATGTTTTATCAAAGCTGATGTCTATGAATGTTGAATGCCACTACGCAGCTTCCTATGCAACTGAGAGTGATCTAGATTATTTAGCTCAGTCGGTAGAGCACTTTCTCTTTGTGGTGAGGCGGAGGGTGCTGAAAGTCGTGGATTTGAGCCCCATTTGTGTCAAGACTTTTTTTCTATCTATTCCTATGCATCTTTCTTATCTTTGTTCTTATAGGGCTATTTGATTACTTTGTCTATTATTTATCTATTTAGATTTTTTAGAATATTAATTTATCTCTGCAAGGGTCTGGAGACATGTATTAAGCCATTTACTTCAATTATTTTTTATATTTTTCAGGCTTTCAAGATGTACGATGTTGATGAAAATGAGACTGTAACAAAGGGAGAGTTTCGTCGTGTCCTTGAGTCCTACTGTCTGCCAATTTCAACTGAGCAATTTGATGCTGTTGTTGCAAAGGTTTGTGGACTTTGATGGTAAAGTCAACAATTTATTTTATGACTTTTCATTGCAAAATGCTGCTAAACATCTTCCTTGAAAGAAATTTAAACGGTGCGTGAAAATTATTTATTTAATATTGTAAAAGCTTGAGGACGTGATGAGTGCATTTCTTCATGAAGTTAATATTTTGACTTTTGCCCTCTAATTATCATCAATGTCCACAGTATGTACAAGAATTAATCTGTGCCTCTTTTACAACTGCAAAATACTCACCAAATTTAAGGAAAGGGTTTATGGTTTAGTCTAGGAATGTGAACGATTAGTTGAATGTTTTAAAAAAATATAAACAATTATCATTATCATTATTATTCAGATTGATAAGACAAATGGAGGTTCAACAATCAAGTACATGGATTTCCTCAACAAATTTCATGGAGGAGACATTGCATCCAAATTAAGGACAGTAAGGTGAGTACAGCAATTAAATAATAAAGAATATCCAATGGTATGTGTTTTCAGACTGTAACTTCTTTTATTTTTCATTCTGTTGTTGATCCTGGCTTTAACATAAAATAACAAACTCAACACAATTAGGTTTCTCTTGCAAAGTATTATTTCATTCCTCTCAAATACCTCTATTTTAGAATCTGTATTTGTCTGTCTGATATTAAATGAATAACAACATAGGTGTAGGAAAGATAATTTAATTTTTAAAACTTAATGATCACATTGACAAATATATGCGGAATTTCTAAAACAAGGAAGAAAAGTCAACAATTTGAATGTACTTAAACAACTGGAAAGATGGAGAAGTAGATAAATGTGATTTTGCTAATGTCAGTGGTTTTCATATTTTATATTAATAAATCGCTTTGAAATGGTCTCGAAGTAAATTTATATTTGTGTTTGTATGTATTTTTTTTCACGCATAGCCTCTTATTTCATAAACCTTTTCTCTCCTCGGGATTAATTTAATAATTGTTAATACTTCTCATATTGAATCATCATTACATTGCTTTGTCTGAAATCTTGGTTTAAGTTAAAATTTATTATTGACCAATGAAAAGGAACTTTCATTTTAGGTGTGAATTTTCCTTTCAGATCTGGTCCACCCGCACCACGTGAAGTTAACATGGACATGATTGAAAAGTTGTTAAGAGACAGGGTAAGTCAAATTTTTTATGTTTTCATTTATTTCCCACAATCTCTGCAAATATACATTTCATTACTTATGCAAATGAATGGTGAGCAAACAGCTTTTAGGGGATTTGTAGACATAATGCAAAGCAATCAAAGAGAAGTTCTTCAGCTAAGGCCTCTGCAAAGTTGGAGAAAAGCAGAATTTCTGGGGGTTTCTTGTTTTACGTATATAGTTTAATTTCTCCTGAATGAATTATCACTCAAAATGACCATTGACACAATGTTGAGATAACCAGTCCCACTTCACTGCTTTTGATCCATTGCATCACTATTTTATAATTATAACCAGGCAATTAGAATCAATTAGTCCTCTAGTCTCGGCTCACGGTTATAATTTTGAGTTTGAAGATGCATGAAGTCATTTTTAGACCAAACATAATTCATCATCGGTAAACCAATGTTGATATTTTCTTACTCCCTTACTTCTTGCATTGGCCATAATCATTGTGTCTTCTAGTTTTCTTATTTTCATGATGAGCAATGGCCAGACATCGATCCGTTCATCACCTAAGTGGTTAAGGATTTAATGATTACTGTGTGTCTTTATTTCTCACATCTTGTTTCAGGTAAACTTGGTAAATTCCTTTGATACATTGCCACTAGTCTTTTACAGAGACAAAATTCAGTCTTGATATCTGTGTAGTTTTCTTCTCTTCTCAAGGAACAGACTTTTAGGCAGAAACACATGATTTTGTAAAATATTTAGCTTACTGCAAAGAAAACTTCATGGAAAACTTTGTGAACATGATTTTCACTTTTATTGTTGTTTTTTTTGTTTGTATATTTTTTTTATAAGTTACTGGCATATGATTTTCCAATTTTTTATTTTTAATCAAACAGATCAGTGCTAATTTAAGATCTGTGGTTCGAGGCCTGCAGCTATTTGATTATAACATGGATGGCAAGATTCAGCGTCATGAATTGAGGAGAGTGCTTGAAAATTATTGCTTCAAGTTCACAGATCAACAATTTGACAAGTAATGGTTTTCTTTTCTGAAAAGACTGAGAGTTTTGTTCTTAATAACTTGATTTTATATATATAAATAATCATGTCGTTATTGGCGATTTAACTAAAGTGTTCTTAATGACACTGCATTGTTTTAATAGTTCGTGAATTTACTCTAATGGGAAAATTAACAACATAAGCTGCAACACAGGAAAAAAAGTGAGACAAGTTGAACTGATTTATTTGCTATACTTTTCAGATTGTGGCTTCGCTATGATTTTCATCACACTGGTCTCGTCAGTTACCGGGATTTTTTGAAAAGGTTGGGAGTGAGTGTGAAAAACAGCAGTAAAATGCCGCCAACTGATAATGTTGGAGGAGGTAGGTATAGTATAAAGCAAGTAAAGCCCATTTACTTTGATTAAAACAAAGTCCTTAGTATTCATTGCCTGAGTCAACTTTTATGGCAAGTGAATTTTTCTTAATACATTTTATCATGTTGAAGATTTTATAATTTGTTTCAATCTTTATATTATCAACTGCAGGGTATTATCTGATAAGAAAAGAATGCACTCCATATGAGATTGAATACGTCAGAATCCTTAAACTTTTACCATAGAATGCATTAGATGCAGACTAGATTTATAAATGCTTAAAAGTTTTTATTATTTAAGTAACAATTATACAGAGTATGGATGTGCTATGAAAAAACCAGAACAATTAAAATAAATAGGATGTGATCAGCAGTTTTGATGTCACTTTGCATGACATTAGCCCCCACGACATTGTCTACAAACACATCTAAATTCCAAGCTTTGATCTCCATCTAACATCAATGACACACCTTTCAACCCATGCTATTCACATAAGATATCAAACTCATAGACAAAGAGTTGCTCAAGACATTTCTTTAGCATAAATTTGTTCCCCGCCTCGGCACTTAACGCGGCCTATCGAAATGGACCCTGCAAAGATTCATTGTATTTGATTAATACTCTAAAGTTGCCATCAAATAGCTTTACTCTGATTGGATGACCAATCAGAAAGCTTATTTTAAGCTTAAATTGACCTCTATTGTAATTGAAATTTCTGACACTCATTTCATGTGCTGTCCATAACCATAATGGTCTTAGCTGATGGACGTACTGATCACTATGCACTGAAATGATGGAAATATCCAAAGGAAACTTAAGAAAAACTAAAGGTGTGCACTTTTTCTAATTTTTATAGAGCGCAATGTGTTTCACTAGACTAAAAATTCAATAAGCTACCATAGTGGGGAATCTGAAAATGAGGTGAATACATACTTTATTCGTTTTTATGATTCCAATGTTTGATCTCACTCTCTTATTTGTGTAAAATAGACTTACATAGACCTAAGATATGTACACTTTTTTCAACAGCTCTGAAGTGGCCAAAAGTTGTAACAGGATTGCCAGGGAAAGGAGTGAATTCACACCTTTTGAGCCAGCAAAGAGATGATGAAAAACTCCTCAAATCTTTAACGTTTGATCAAATCGAAATTGAATTTCGTAATAGAGTAAGTTCTGCAGTTTTTAGTTCTAAATAATGCAATTTTGAAATATCTTTAAAATACTATTAACGATTACATTTTGATTTCATTCATTCATGAATTCCTCAAGAAATGCATGAAAATAATAATGTTCAACTTTGAAGATTAAAGCAACATATTTTAACAACTTTGATTACTCTTTGCAGGGTTGGGCTGTTGTTTTTTTGTTTCGATAAAGCTAAAATCGTTATTTAGTTAAGACAATTTTCACTCAGGGGCTACTTAAAAATTATAAACAAGAATGGTTTTATGAAAATCTATTCTGGTGATGAAATATCTCTCTTATACTGACAAAATAGATTTTTGTTATGGAATAATTTTTCAAATAATTTTTGTAACAATGAATTTTTTTGTAAATTTACAGATGCGTGCCAACTACCTCAAGTTGAAAAAAGCCTTTATAACATTTGACAAACACTTAGATGGCTTTATTTTGATAGACGACCTGCGGTCTATCCTGAACAGTTTCACTCTTCCTATGTCTGATCAACTATTTAAACAACTCATGGAAAGGTAAACATTGCAGCTCCAGAGAATAACTTACAATTGTATTAACCAAAATATATATGTAACATACAGTGCAGAGAATGTACATTTATAAGCTTTACTGTAGAAAATTAACGTAAAAAACGACAATTTGTTGGAGTTTTTTGTTTTATGTTTCTTTTTACATTAATTACACTAGCGCAATGATAAAGTTTAAGGGCTTACCTTGCTCTATGATATCAATAGAGGATAACATATGAATGAGAGGCTCGGTGGCCAAAGTGTTAAGGCGACAGACTGTTGACTGAGAGGTACGGGGTTCGAATCCCATCTGCGACCATCATGTATTTTCCTTGAGCAAGAAAATTTCCTTCAATTGCTTCACTCAACTCAGGTGTACATGAGTACCAGCAAGGGCTGGGGACTAAAACCTGCGATAGACTAGCATTGTCCTGGGGATGATCTTGTATCATCTTAAAGCTATAAACATAAAAACCGGGATAAGCTCTGGCTCTTTGGGTCTGTCAAGGCCAAGAAGGAACTTTACTTAATATATGAATGAAAGAGTTTAAGTAAATATATTTTTACGTCTTCCTAAATTTACTTATTAAACCATTTCCTACTTTTGCCATGTTTGAAAAAATTGACAACATTATAATCTTCTTCCTCTCCTTTACCCCATCTTTTTCCCACTCCGCTAAGGTGTGGAGTTAAAGCGAGCGGTCGAGTATCATGGGAAATTTTCTTAGAGAATTTCCAAAACCCTATCACAGTGGGAAATGGGCAAACGCTTCCCATAAGGCCAAACCACAGAATTCACCCCATCATGGAGACTCAGGGCGTGGTGGACTGGGACACCATTTGGCGGCAACTTTACAAGCGAGTTCAGTCTCATTACAACAGTTTAAAGGAGGCATTCCTACAAATGGATAAGGTGCGTAAATATCGCAAAATGAATTAAGAATAAGTCATTTGAAGCATAAACTCCTGTGTACTAATTTGAAAACTTCAGAATAATTTTCATTTAAGTCAAGAATTTTTTAAAAGATTTTTTGTGTGTTATTCATTGTCAGCATCAGGGTCAAGCGATATTTACTTGCCTTCTGAATTGGACCCACGGTCACCAGCAGTTGGGGCGTTGGACTGCTGACCACGAAGTACGGGGTTTGAATCCCATCCCCGACTATCACGTATTTTCCTTGGGCTAGGAAATTTACTCGAATTGATTCACTCGACTTAGGTGTAAATGAGTACCAGTGAGGGCTGGGGAGTAAAACCCGCGGTAGACTAGTGCCCTGTCCAGGGAATGATCTTGTATCATCTGTTCCGCTTAATGCTACAGAAATCAGGATAAGCTCTGGCTCTTTTGTTCTGTCAAGGCCTAGAAGAAACTTTACTTTTTTTTATTATCTGATTTAAGTGTTGCATAATTTTCAAGGTCAACAAGGGTACCTTGTATGTCGTATTTTTTCTTTCCATTTTAAATTTGTTTTACTCTATTCCTTGTGTTGAAATTAAAATTACTGTACTTGGAGGAAAGAACTTGTTTCAAATAAATAAATAAAACACTCATGGAATTGAATGGAAGTTTTCCTTTCTTATCTACTTACCAGAATCGAGATGGGAAGGTCACGAAAAAAGAATTCAGGGAGCTCATAGAGAAATTCACATTTCATCTGGATGACAAACAATTCAAAGAATTAATGTCTCGCATCGATCCGAATCAGCCCAGCAAAGTTGACTACCACACATTTCTCCGACTCTTTGAGGAAAAAGAAACTAAGGTAATGAGTGAAAGTGAAGTACAATAGATCTATAAGCTTTTAATGATATAAGAACAGAGAGAGAGATAGTGATAGAGAGAGAGAGAGAGAGAGAGAGAGAGAGAGAGAGAGAGAGAGAGAGAGAGAGAGAGAGAGATTAGCAGAAAGATAGACAGACAGACAGACAGACAGAGCGGAAGATAAAGATGAAGAGAGAGAGGGAGAGAATGTAAGAGAGACAAAGAGAGGGTGTATATCCGTGTGTGCTTTGTTTTTGTTTTCGTGAGTGTGAAAAATAAATGTAGTGACATACTTGCTTTGACCACGCGAAATGAATTGGTTGTCACTATATGCATACTAATATTACAAATGCGTAGGAAATTCCTGAATAGGCCTGCTACAAATAAGATCCTACTAAACACGTAGTTAAAACAAACAAATAAAACAGAGTCTTCAATCTAGATTTATAATCTAGTGTCGAATCTATATTATTATTGTAAAATTAGAACATGACAATCAAGAAAAATTATACAAAGTATTACGTTTCTCATGAATGCCATACAGTGTGACAATAGGTGTAACAGGTAAATAATAGACAAAGTAATTGAATAACCCCGTAGTTCACTCAGTCAGTAAGAATGCTTTCTCTTTATGGCGAGGCAATGGGTGCCGTCGCAGAGGTCTTGGGTTCGATCCCAACTTGTGCCAATTTTTTTTTCCAGTCAATTTTTTATGCATATTTCTTGTCTTTTGTTCTTTCGGGGCTATTTAATTACTGTATATATTATTTACCTATTGTTTAAGGCCCCTTGCCTCACTGTTTGTCTGTATATCGATTTAATAGGGGTAACAAAAGCAGAGGAAGAAAGTGCTGGTTCTTTTTGTTACCAATACTGACTTAACTTAATTAACGGGCCTTCTGTTGCCTGGTCGACGGACGTGGTTGCCTAGGCTGCCTTTCTGATTCTGGTTGTAAGTGTACTCTATTGCTGTTCATTTTCTGCTTTTGATCGACAGTTTTCTAAATCGTTTATAGTTGTAATCCGAAGGTGATTTTGAGATGGGCAAGATTTTTGTTTAGAATGATGAGTAGCTTTGTAATTGATCTGCTCCTGATATTTGCTGTTGATTTTGAGAAGTAGAGATTCATTGCTTTGTTTTCTGGTACCTCGTCTCGTTGTCAGGCCCGAGAGTGTGGCCGAAAAGGCGCCATCAACTTTCTATGCTAAACATCGATATAAAGACAAACAGTGAGGCAAGGGGCTTTAAACATTAGGTGATTGAATGGTCCCGAAAGAACAAAGACAGAAAATGTGCGTGGAAAAATAGACTGAAACAAATCCTGGCACAAGTGGGGTTCGAACCCGCGCCTCTGCGACGGCACCCATCGCCTCGCCACAAAGAGAAAGTGCTCTTACCGACTGAGCTAGCTACGCTCCTTTCCGCGCATTTTTTCTGTCCTTGTTCTTTCGGGGCTATTCAATAACTTTGACTATTATTCACATATGCTAAACATCGAAATTGGTCTTTCGTTGTACTTTTAATATAATGAGTTGCAAAAGCCAGGAAGATTTTTTTTTTTTTCAAGCATTAACATAGGACAAAGACAAGTCAATCAATCAGTCCTGACCTTGGTCTATCCTTTATTTTAGCGTGGCTCTCCTTCAGGCCGCCATCTCTGGGGCGCGTTTTAGAGCCATTTAGATGATTGCCACAAAAAATCGATCTATTATTTGTTTCATAATATGAAGGAATGCTGAATCTGCCCGCAAAGAGAAAGAAATAATCTCAACGAAAAGAAGTCTAGACAACATTTCGATTTCAGAATCATTACTACAGGGACTATGTGGAGCTGTTTAGATATTTCTAGATCTACATGATTTACTTTTTTACTTTGTGAGGAGATCTAAAAGAAATCTCCCGCTTCTCTTCCCCAATTCACTCATTTCAAGTTTCTACTCTCTGCCTGTCTCTATTTCTATCGTTGTAGGTCTTTCTATGTGTCAGTTTGTCTATCTGCCTGATAGATTGACAGATGTATGCTCTCTCTACCTACTTACCTCGCTCTCCCTCAACCTCTCACTCTCGTTTTCTCTCTCCCCCTCTCTCTCTCTCCCTCTCTTTCTCTTTCTCTTTCTCTTTCTCTCTCTCTCTCTTTCTCTTTCTCTTTCTCTCTCTCTGTCTTTCCCTCTCTCTCTCTCTTTCTCTCTCTCTCTCTCTCTCTCTCTCTCTCTCTCTCTCT
>JAUEKT010279161.1:0-11715 GCA_031762655.1 Doris verrucosa | reverse complement strand
GTGCGTTTGGGTTTTTTTGTGCAATAGTGATATTGAGACAGAAAGATACCGGCACTTACCACAGCAAATCAGTATGTCTTACGATACGATAGGAGGGTTAGGTGTAGAGCCATAATATGGACACAAAAATAAAGAAAAAAGGAAGAGTTCCTGCAAAAAGTGGAAGAGGCTTTTATATGGCTATAGGGCATCAGCTCTTGGCAAAGCTTCCACTGGACAAGAGGATGCTGCACAGCCTCAGTGAGCTGAATGGAGATCCATTTATGATTGAAACTGTCCTAAGAAATATTATTTTAATGCTATGAAAAAGCTCTTTCAAGTGCCGGGAAATTGATCCCCTGAAGCGAATTTTCTTAAAAATTCTTCAGCTCGAGGGGGACGTTGTCGCCTCCGTCACTAGCAAAATCCTCATTTTTCATGATTTGCTGTTGGAAGCACTGATAAAATCCGTGACAATACTGACCTGGTTAAATGCTGTTCTTTCATTTGTGTATTGTGAACTACAGAATAGGAGATCTTTTAAGCCAAAGAGAGACTTGGATTTAACTCTTTGCTGACCACTCATTTGAGAGGAATTTGAAAAAAATTAGTCTCTAGCGTTTCATTTCATTTTCGCAGAGAATTTTTTAATTTTTTTACAAAAATACGCATATTATTCATCAAATGACTCAGACAACATTAGTCTGCCAGATGATCACAATCTTGTTTGTCAAATTTCACATTTAGTCACTTAGATAAATATTGATGAAAGGGCAAAAAAATTAACAGCGAAAATGTGGTAAAGAGAGAGATAATTAAGATGAATTCTATTTTCATATTTCAAACACATACTCATTCTGCATGTTCGTGTCATACATGAGATCATTTATTTAATATCCTCACTTCTGTATATCATCCCTAACAGAAGACGTTTTATACTGATTTTTTCTCTTTTTCGTTTGACATATAGTTTATTCATTTTGACTTCAATTTGACCAGAGAGATGGGTAGGTAGGAAGAGAGAGAGAGACAGAGAGAGAGGGAGGGAGGAAGGAAAGAGGGGAGGGAAAGAAAGGTAATGAGGGTAGTTTGATACATTCACTAGCAATGTAAAACATTATATCATAAGCACGACAAGATTTTCTTGGATCGTTATTGTTATCTCGTGTCTTTGCAGAAGGAGTAGTGGAACTCTGGTTGACCTCAGAGGACCTCGGGGCCTATGGGCGTGATATTGGCGTGACCTTGCCTGAGCTGCTGTGGGACTTGGTCGCAGTCATTCCCGAGGGAGCGATGATGCGGCTGGGAATGACAAATCCACCCTACATTTTGGAGCATTTAGAGGTGAGTCTTAATAAGAGAAGAGAGCAGGCACGGTGGCTGGCCAAGCGGTTAGGGCGTCGGACTGCTGACAGAGAGGTTCGAATCCCATCTTGTATTTTCCTTGAGCATGAAAGTTTACTTGATTTGGGTGTAAATGAGTACCAACAAGGCTGGGGAGTAAAACCTGCGATAGTTTAGCGTCCTGTCCAGGGGATGATCTCGTATCATCTGTTCCGCTTAATGCTACAGAAACCAGAACAAGCTTCGGCTCTGGGTCTGTCAAGGCCTAAAAGAAGCTTTACTACTTTTTATTTAAGAGATAATTCGGGCAAAAACGACTGCATGCTCATTGTCATGTTTAATTTAAAAAAGGAAAATATCTTCAAAATTTTATTTTGTTTCTTTACTTCTTGTATTCTCATCATTATTTGTGCTGTTCAAACTGTATTTCATGCTGAAAAAAGGAAGCAAGTGATGAAAAAAAAAAAGGGCCTATATTTTGAGGACAATAAAGATATATTATTATTATTATTAAAAGGCTCATATTTTAATAGAGTTTTAAAAAAAAGTAATATCTTCATTGATAAACAAACTGGATGTATACCCAGTTTAAACTACAATATCATTTATGAGGGTTAACTTCAGCTAGGTGCCTAAAAGAAATTGTATCAAAATCCTCAAAAGTAATCAGGAGTCAAAGATATCACCAGGGATCATCATAATTCCTCGAAAATATATGACAGATTTATTACATGAACATGCAGGGCCCCTAACAACGATATTCAATGGAATCATTGAGGCAGGGGCGCCAGAAGGTTAATAGAAAAAGGAGGCTAGGATTAGCACCATATTGATATTCATGAAAGGAATTAAATGCCGGTAATTATACATCTTTAGAGATGAAATAATTCAAAGTTATGAAATTCAACCTCTCATTCTCCATACATTATAAAGTATTTTCATGTCAGGACTGGAGATGAACAACCTTGCAACTTTTGCAATTCGTTGATAAATGGACATAAATGATTGATAATGAGTCATCGGTACGGTTATCAAGAAGCATTTGACACAGTACGACACAATACACTTTGAGGTAATTTTAAAACATATGGCTTTGGTCAGGAAACAACATAATTAATTGAACTTTCTCCATATGGTAGGCACCTTATACCGACATTTTATCATGCTTTAAGTTGGATACTCTTTCCCACTTGTGTTTAAGTAGAACATTTGAATAATTTTCATGAGTAAATGGAAATGGATAAAAGCCTCTAAATTTGTGTCAAGGTAATTTGATACTAGGCTTGATTGCACTGAAGAATTTGTCGTCATCTCGCCTGGACTGATACTGCAAAGTGCCAGCTTATTTTGATTATGCCTCGTCTTATTCTCCAGCAAATAGCAGAGGTTCTGGCCCACCCGAGAGTCTACTCATTTCTTCACGTTCCCGTTCAGTCAGGCTCAGACAGCGTCCTGATGGACATGAAAAGAGAGTACTGCTCTGCTGACTTCAGGCGTGTTGTCGACTTCTTACGGTTATGGTAGGGCCATTTGATAAGCAATAAGAGAGGGGTTTTTGTGTGAATGATTGTTTAAGGGGACCCTATGATAAAATTTTCTAAATCTTTATTTTCAATGTTTTTAACCAAATTGATATATGTAAGTGTTTATTGGGTGAATTCAAAATGGAAACTGTGGAAATGTTAAAGAAGAAAAAATTGCACTCACTGTTAAAAATAGACCTTAGAGAGAAATAATTTCAAATACATAATCTTCTTTTCTTTTGTTAGATCTCCTATTTATTATGTAATTTTAAGTCGTTTATAATTTGGCATTCCACTCAAAACTTTTACTATGCATAGACAAGACGACAGAAATTTCTTTTCATCAAAAAGAAGCAAAAGTAACTTTTGGCATGTATCTTTCACTTGTAACAACGATTGTGTCTAGCTATTTGATGCTTTGAAAAGATTATCGTCATTGTTATTGTTTGACAAATTCTTGTAATGACATGGGGTTATATTGGTTATGCTCCGTCTCCTGAAGGTTTAGTCTGGCAAAACGGACAATTCCATACAGTGAATGGGATATGATATCATTGTTGCCTCAAAACATTATGTTATGTATTTCACACTTTCATCCTCAAACTTTTTTTGAGAATATTTTATTGAAAAAATGTAAAGAAGATATACTTCACTCTATGGTTTGGTAATAGATTTTCTATGAAACAGATCAAAACTTATTCATTATTTCATTTCAGTGTTGAGAATGTCAACATTGCCACTGACATTATATGTGGTTTTCCTACAGAAACAGAGGAGGTAAGTTGTAAATACTATTTATAGTTTCTTGTTATAGGTTTTATCATGCAAGCACTGTATGCCTTCAAAAAAATTTTCAGGATCTATTCAAATTGAATTGGTTCAAGCACAGTATAAGCTGAAACCACATCCTGTTTGTCAGTTTTATTTTATGACAGATCAAGACTCTTCTTCTGTCCTAAATTGTAAGCAATGAATGGAAAAAAATGCTTTGCTAATTTCCACACATAGTGAACATCTTTTGAAGATGATGGACAGAACATTCAGAATTGTTGGGAATTATATTGAGAGGGATGTTGATGTTTGAAATTGGTGAAAATGTTTGATCTACATGTCAACTCGAGGCATAAATTCACAAAGTGAGGTTGATTTGTTGATAGAGCTGAGATATGGAGAAGACTTCTCTGCATTTTTTGTTGAAAGAATTTCAGCTAATTCCTTTAAAAAAATAGAGATCAAACCACAAGGAACCACTTCACTTCTCCAAATTAATGGTCATAGCTTTATTTACATCCTCAACATGTGTACTTTCATTGAGACAAGTTTACAGGGTTGTAATATTAAGTAAAAAGAATTTAAGAAAATTATTTGTCATTAAATTCGTCTTTGTTTTGTTCTGTTATTTATAAAAATCTGTGTCCAATATCTTGATAAAATGTATACGTTTGGCATTTTATTATACTTACTGATTATTCTTGGATTAAAGAATACATAGAAAAATAGGGTCATTTGAAATTTGAAACTGGCTTTTGATAAAAACCTTGTTTGGTTTTACTACGGAGATGACTTTCAAAAATTTAATATGTTGGGGCATGTTTTGGTTTTCTTGTCTTTAGGCTTTCCGTTTGCTCTGTTTCAATGCAGGATTTTGAAGAGACCATGAATCTGGTCCGGGACTACAAATTTCCCAGTCTGTTCATCAATCAATTCTTCCCTCGGCCTGGAACACCAGCCGCCAAGATGCAGAAAATTCCAGCTCAACAGGTCAGTATACTTCATTCAAGAATCTCACTTTTCTGTGGATCACTGTGGTTTAAGACCATTCAGTAACTATGTAGTTGATCTGGGACAATTTGTAAAGGCTGATTACTGAAGAATTTCTTTTCGTCAGTCCTCAGAATGGCTCTGGATCTCTAGCTCTACCTACTTAAGTTCGTCAATGACTCTTGCTTCTCCCTTTTCTATTTCATTCTCTTTTCATCCTAACTCATCAGGCAACTTTAGTATAATCCTATACAGAAATGCAAAATGCACAGTTTGAACGTGAGATAAAAAAAAAAAATCCTTACTTTTTAAAAATGAGAAATAATAAATTCTACTCTAGATATTTGCACAGAATGATTTAAAAGTCCACATCTCATCAAAACCAGAAAAAAAAGTGCTTAGTTTAAGATAAAGGAATACACAAAAAATGTGCTTAGCATTTTTATAATTTTCAAGTAACTTCTTTGTGTCTGGGTCAATTTTAATGTTTCAAGTATTATTATTGTAATTATTGTTCTTTTTCAAGATGAAGTCGATAACTCATGAATGTCAATTTTTTCCATACAATTTTTTATCATATTTTTACAATTAATGCTGACTTCCATCAAAGTAAGATTTCTTATTTTAGTCTTTACTCCTCTACCACCTATATTACTTAAATACAGTGGAACCTCTCTAATCGAGAAATCTCGGTGGATTGCAAATCATTCCCGATTAGCCGGGTTTCCCGATTGCCCGGGGACCCTATGATTTTGACTTTTCCTCATCTTTTTGAAGTATTTAAACCCCTCTAACAATCACAAGCACCCCCAATGTAATGATATTGTTGCACCAGCGTTAAAGTACGTTTTATAGTTTTTTTTTCGATGGCCATATTGCTCTATGAATTGAGATACATTATGTTCCCATAAGAATAGCAAAATTGATAGTACAATGAGGTTCTTACGAAACTTTATTTGAGAGTTATGATGATAAAATGATAAATACAAAAGTAAATAAGCAGAATTGACAAAGTAATGTATTGGACCTACAAGATCAGGTCATTCATTGGGTAATTAAATACGAGACAGGTAGATAAACAGCCGATGCATGGCGGGTTGTTAAATTTGTATGCGTGTCCACCCTGTCATTGACAGATGGTCAGGTAAGAATGAAAGACTCTCGGATCCATATCAATTTTCAACTTTGCCGTAAGCACTGGTCGCCTCCCATGTCAACACCGCGGTCGTTGTCGTATGGGCGAGGAGTACAGTTCTCTTTCCAGATTTCACACCTTTTACCTGTAGTCAGCGTGTTACACATCGACAGTCGGCGGGATGCATGGGCGAGGAGTACAGCCCCCTTTCTAGATTTCACACCTTGTGTGAAGGTGATGACTGGTCTGTGGGGCCTATGGGCAGCATGTCTGACTATGATCGACGTGAAGTGATTATGACATCTCAACGCATTAGAATAGTTTAACAAAGGCCTGCTAGATTGGTTTTTAAAGTGAGACCGAAAAAAAAGCCCATGAAAATTAAAATGATCTCGCCAATTCCTTCCCGATAAGCCGGGGACTTTTCCCGATTACAGAGGTAAAATAAAGAGAAAAAATTTTGTTCCCTGGGATTTCTTCGGGATTTGCCGGGCTTCCTGATTACCCGGGTTCCCAATGAGCGAGGTTCCACTGTATTATCTAATGTCCATGTTTTATTACCATGAAAGAGAGTAGGCCAATACACTACTTCTCTCCTTTTATGCCTGCGATCTTGACAATGATCATTCTTTTTTACCAATGAAAGTCTATCCTAGCTGATGATATACTGCCTAATTCATTGTTAGTGATAATGTTTAATATTTTGTTTTGATGTTCTTTCAACAGCAATGGATTTTCAATCTCCTGCTGATGTTGCCATGGCCAATCAAAACAGCATGTCATCGAGCTCTTCCTCTGATGATCGTTTTCTACCATCACAGGAAGATTTGTCAGGGGCTGAGGAGGAAGAATTTGAGGACCTTACTCCATCAGTTTCTCCGAGTCCAAAACGTTATTTGTACCCAAAGAGAGAATTTGTCGAAGACCTGTGTCCTGAAGAAATTAGATGGTTCTACAAACATCAAGGAGGAAAAAAATGGGTTGCTTTCATTGGTTACGATTCCTTGCGCATTGAGTGCCGTTATCGTGCCTTAAACTTAGAAGATGGAAGTGATGACTTTGATGAAAAAGAAAAGATTCTTGTAAGAGGAGGATTGTATGAAGTAGATGTTTGTGGACGGAAATGCTCCCCAGTATATTGGGCGGGTAGTGTATATTGTTTTCTTTCTTATTTATAAATTATTCTGTGAAGAGAATCTGCTAGAATTGATAAGGAAAAAAGATTGACGAGAAGTAAAAAATTAGATTATAATCCACTTTTAAAATTTTGTGTCAATACGAGTTTGAGACAATGTTAAACCTCAAATTCATCTTTTCAGTATGAAATATACAATGACAAAGAGTTTTGTTTAAAAATTTGCTCAATTCACCTTATAAGTCATTAGGTAGGGCAAGATCTTTTCATCACAATGTTACCAATATGGTTTCTAAATGATCTTTGAAAAATTTTCTTGATTGTTTTCAAACGAAAATTAGATCAGCCCTTTTTGAACCAGCTCCAAACGTCGAAGAGGAAAGATACCATGAAGCGAAAGGAATTTTTATACGTGAATGTCTTTCTTTTTAACACAGGGGAGCCCACCTCCATCATGCGAGGACTTTGGTTTGAAGGCAATAATTGGCAACCTTTAGAAGAGGAGGATGGGACTAAAATTGAAACGAGTCACCTTAAGACGTTCCAAGGCTTGAGGTTGGAGAGTGCATCATCTGACAATCTAAAAGGACCTAAACCAGGTAAAAGAGGCTTGATAAAAATAAAAATATTTTTTCAGCTTTGTCTTCAGTGTTTATGTTTTCACTGTCTTGTTGATTAAAATTGAATGCAATAACATATATAGCTTATATTTATTAAATGTTAAAGCAAACTTGGAATTGAAATTGGAAGTTGGTAAACTTTAATAGTCATTAGAAATGTCGTTACAAAAGGTTGTTATTTGTGAAGGATCAGGTAAATTCTTGAAAAGTATAGAATAATGAAAAGGTCCTGTATTGTGCAATGATATGTAAAAATCATTTGCAATGTATGAAATGCAAAAATAAAAAGAGAAAATTGAAAGACTTTCTGATTTTACACATTTTTATGTTCATGTATTATAACATTTTTGTGTTACCAAAAACTTGCAGAACATTAACTCTTCTGACATGCATCAATACCTTATGAAGATGTGACTTGGACAAACAGTTGTTGCTCAAGGTTATTTTGAATTTGGTCTATTTCTATGAATCGCCACTTTTTATATCTTTTAAATAGTTCTGTGTAAGTTTAAAAAGTACTTTTCTTGTTATTTTTCAAATACTCTTTTAAAAATTCAATTTACATCTATTAGCTTTTGGATTTCAAGCTTGAAGTCCATCTTCGCATACTATAAAAAACTTTGAACACCAAACGGTCAAACCATTTCAGTGCATTTCAGCTAAATAAATTTAGCTAGACTTATTAGCAGTAGTTAAAGTCTTATCCAGTGAAGTGATAATTCTGATCATGATCTCATACTATGCAGTCACTCGAGGGTGCAGACAAAAGAAGGTATATGGGAAGGTACCAGTTATGGGTGGCACTAGGTGTATGGGTGCATAAATGCCAAATAGTATGAAAATACTTTATTGAATAGCAATGTATAAGTACTCTTTCTTCTGAGTTTCTTTATATGCTTTGTTGGTCTGCAGGCTTAGGATTGCGCATAGGCCCACAAAGACATGCATGGGATTGATGCCAATTAGTGATAATCTTTAAAAGCAAATAGTAGACTATACAAGCTATACAAAGCACCTCCCACCTCGTTGAACTTTGAGCTGTTATAACTGTTATTGTCCAGTAACATAAACTGCCCAGCCCAGCAAAGCAATTGACCAATGGCTATCCTCATTCATCTACACTGAAGGTGTCTACCTATTGAGACAGACAATTGTGTGTGCTGAGAAAGGATTTGCTGCACGCCTTCATCATTATGGTTGTGTAGTGTCGGGTCATTCGCTCAATTAAATGACAGCAAGTCTGGGCAATGGAGGCAGTGAATGTTATTCACCCCGTTTTCATCGATAATCAAATGTGACTGCTTACTCAGTTGATGAATGTCTACACGGAGTCGCACTGCTCTTTGAAGTTTGTTGAAAACTTTAAGCAAGGTGCTATGTCGATGCCAGTTTACCACACTCATGCAATTTCTTATAGTTCCTTTCTTTATTTTTCCATGACCACCTTTACTCTTTGTGTTCTGTTGAAGACTGATAAGAGAGGTATCATACCCTTTGTTATGACCGTTGGGTCACATGTTCGATGTCTGCATCAAGCTGAACTCTTCTGCTTATATTTTCTCAATAAACTGATGGCAAAACTAGATGCTGGCATCAATAACATTTTGATACTCATACAGCTTTTCTTTGTAGTCACATGTGTTTACATGAGCTCATATCTTGTAGATCTACATGTGATTAATGTGTTTCATGTTTTCTCCCCAAAACGATTTTTATTATGTCTAGAGACTTCTTTATATGGGAAGTTGATTGTGTTAATGACTGTTATAATCAGATTAGATGCCCATTCCATAGCAAAAAATAGCTGAAAGTGGCCGCATCAGATGGGTGGCCGCTATCCGCAGGTAGAATGTATAGGAGAAAAACACAAGGGTGTCGCGGTCACATGGCCTTTAGTACAGGTGGATGCTTTTAGGTGGTGGCCGTTAAGGCAGGTTCGACTGTATTTCTTATTATATGAATATTTTCTTCTGTTTATATCTTAAATATGTAGAGTGAACATGGTTTGTAAGGGAAGTGTAAGATACATTTGAGAACTTTTCTAAAAGTCTAACTAGGCTTTGATTTGTAAAGAAATTGCTAAAGAATAATATGCATTCCAATTCAATATTATCAACTGGCACCCCATATTTGTTGATGCTAGAAATACACAAACAATACTTGTGCCTGTTTGCTTCCATGTCTGTTTGCTTCCATTTCAATTCTTGTCCATCTTATGTACTCTTGTGCACAAAAATAATTTTAAAACAAAATATATTATCAGTGTCATTCTACAACTTTATAACTACGATAGGTGTTTTCATAGATAAAATTATTCTGAAAAGGAAATTTATATAGTGCCAAAACAAGTATTTGGCTTTCTCACACATTTAAATGGCATCACACGATGATGCATTTTCTTCTTTTAAAAGTTTTCCTGCCTGAAAAGGATTTCAGTATTAACTGAAGTTAGTTTAAATTTGTGCAAAAGGAAATTTAAATGAAATTGTAGTTGTAGCTTTGGAAAATGACACTGATGACATGCACAAGATGTTTTCTGACAAATGCCATTTTAAATATTTATAGAACATTTCAAAGCAAATTAAATTTAAAACTATTTTTACCATCAAGATTTACGTACTGATCAATAGTTCTAGATAAATTTTCCTTTAACATTTTCTACTTAAAATCTACATTTATCACAACTTCAGATTAGTTTGTATCGCTTTAGGCTCAAAAATTAGGCCTCCAAAGATTCTACAAGTGACTTTGATAGATTCTTAGTATGTCAAAGGTGTGGATCGGCAAGAATATCTATAAAATACATTTTGTGCATACTCAAGATTTATTTTGGTAATTTAAATGCCTAGCTAGATCTAATGTGATGTGTGTATGACTTTTACTGTTTTATTTAGAATGGGTCCTAGTAATAAACTTAAATCTAGATATAGAAGAAGACTTCAATGCAGTGTTTTTCATGGCATTTGTATGAATCTACTTTATGTTGAACCGTGATGTTGACGGTTTAACTCAGTGGTCAACAAAATGTCAGCAAGATGTTTCTTACTCACATTATTTTTTCATGTGTATGTTTTTGCTGATTTTTTAAATTTGTATTATGAATTGATCAAAAGTTCTTAGAATCTATAATAATATCTAGATTTAATCTACATTGTGATCTAAATCTGGCTTTAGATATTGAGATGATCCAGATTCTGAATCTTTGATTAAGCATCTTCTCTTATTACCCTGAAGAGGCAGTCAATGAAATTAGAGTGAATAAACATTAATTCTTGTTCTAGTAGGGAGAAAGGGAGGGAGGGTTTATAAGTCAACTGTGCTGATATCACAAGATGACATAGACAAAAATAGCTTGTTTGAAGGAAGTCTGTATTAATACTCATGTTCTATTGGCTGGTAGAAGGAGTGCAAAAGGAACACATCTATTTCTTGATAACAAGCTTTTTTTTAAAATTTTTTTGTGTTCTGTTGTAACCAATGATAATGAATAGGAAAAGGGTATCATAATAGTTTTATTGTATACTATGCATCTGATTAAACATGTTCTCTCAACTTATATTTACCGGCATCTTTTTAACAGTTTGGTATATTGTATTCCTCTTTGATGAATATCCTTGTTATCTCTTCCTTTTTAGTTGTCTATCATATGAAGTTTAGAGACTTTCATGTGGATTGGAATGCAACTGACGAGGTTTACAAATTCAACGAGTCTGCGTCTTCCAAGCTTTTTCGTAATGTGCGTCAATCTCTTGGATGGCAAAAATGTAAGAATTTTTAAGGTTACAACCCTATATTTAGTGCTAAGATTTTAGACATAATAATATTAAAAGCAATTTTCTCAGGAAAACGTTTATCCTTGCATTTTGACTTGTTTGATGAGGTCCATGTGTAGACATTTAATACCGACTTGGAGTGCGTAAAGGTTTTTTTCCCCAATTCACCTTCAATCACCAAATTCGGCGTATGATTGTATTGTAAGAGTGGTCAAGAAAATTGTTATGTTTTTTAAAATATGTTATAGGCTCATTTTGTTATTGTTCCATTTGGGTCTGCCATTGCTACAAATGAATCTACATACGTCATTTATATAAATAAATAAATAACAGTTGGGGCTAGCTTGGGGTGTATACATCTTATTTCCTAATAAATGCCTTGTAAATGCCAAAAGGTTGGATTCAAGCATATATTCCTTAGATTAATAAAGATTTTACCTAAAAC
>JAUEKT010279050.1:0-11719 GCA_031762655.1 Doris verrucosa | reverse complement strand
TTCGGTTTCGTCGGGAAAGCGGGCTCTTAGGCGAAACGGACTCTTAGGCGGAGGGCTCTTAGGCGGAAACCACTGTATTAGCCTTTTTAAAGAAAAATGGAACACCACTTACCTCCATTTTCATTCAACTCGATATGTTGTTCTGGTTCCTTCCTTAATAATAATAGCACAAAATAAACGGAATCAGCTAACTCGACCTTTCAGATCAGTCAGTCTTCCAATAATGAATATCCCACTAAAAATCTGCTTTTTTTCTCATTTAGTTAAAAAAAAAACTGAAACTTTCTTACATAGTGTACTTAGTCTATACATGGGGTAACATTGACTTTTAAGTGATACAGACAGAGAGTCAGCGACCGAGAGTGAGAGAGAGAGTGTGTGTGTGTGTGTGTGTGTGTGTGTGTGTGTTTGCTATAGTCAAATGACGCGAAAGACAATTGGTTTGTTTTAATGCGTAGGCCTAAGCCATGTAGCCCCCACTCATCTATTCTGCCTATTCTTGTACTTGAAGTTTTGTAGTTTGAGGCAACCAAATGAGGTATTACTTCTTTATTATCAATCAATCATTTCAATAAGTGCCAAAGTTTACCATGTCTAATTTTGGTAGTGATAGAAAATTAACCACCCATACTTTAAAACGCAAGATCAAACTTATTGACAAAGTTTAGAAAAAAAGATAAAAAACAAAATACTTTTGCAAAAAAATTTGGAGTTCCAGCCAAATGAACTCCTTACCGTAATATTCAAGAAAAGAGACTACTTGAGAGACCTATACTTTGGAGGCCAACGGGATTTAGATAACCAGAGGTGACGTTGTGCTCAATACAGTGATGTTGAAACATTACTTTTGGCCTGGTTCACAAACATGAGAGTTTCTAATGTGCCAATTAACAAGCTTATACTAAGAACAAAAGCCGAGGACATAGCAAGAGGCTTAGGAAAAGGTGATGTTACTTTTTAGACAGTTGGATAACAAGATTCAGAAAGAGTAATAGTATTGCTTTCAAGCACTACCTGGTACTAATTGTTCACTACATATTTGATACAGCATGTGTACTAGGTTTTTCTTTTTAACCAAAAAAAGTATTTCATTACATTCATATACTTCGATTTTTCAGGCCATAAAACTTGTAGGTCTTTTTGGTGCCGGTTTTTTTTTCCTTCTTTTTTTATGTCACTATTTCTCTAAGTTCACCTAGAGATTACCTAAAAAGCTAATAAGATTAATTTTAAACGAGGTAGGTTTGTGATGGTAGTCTATGTGATATGTTAAACAATGTCATTGAGAATTAACACGTTTTTTTTGTCAATACATTACATTTCAAATGAACTACACATATCGACAATATGTTCAGTTTTTTACTTTTTGTTCCATTTCTTTACAGTTATTCAAGGATTCTATACGTGCTGCTGTTGCCTATAAAAATAATTCAACAGATTTCATGGACGAAGTGATGAGGGAATTAGAGGTGAGAACTTTCAGCACAGTTTTACCTTTCTCACTTACCCTGTGACCTGGACAAGTAGGGATGCCAAGATGGAGACAGGCCCCTGAGATTCCTTCTAAGTTCCTTCTAGACCTTAACAGACCCAAAGAGCCGGAGCATATCCCAGTTTCTGTAGCGTTAAGCAGAACAGATGGTACAAGGTCATCCCCTGGACAGTACACTAGTCTATTACAAGTTTTACTGCCCAGCTGCTGGCACTCATTTACACCTGAATCGAGTGAAGCAATTGAAGTGAACTTTCTTGCTCAAGGGAAATACACAATAATCGCAGATGGGATACAGACTTCGAACTTCTCGTCAGCAGTCCGATGCCTTAACCACTCGGTCACTGTGCCTCCTGAGATTGAAATTTCTTTATTCATTTCCTAATAGATGTAAATAGACTCAAAGTAAAGATTTTATTTGGCGTGTTGTTTCATTGACTTCATGAAAAGGAGTGAATCTATGATATATATCTTTTAGATACAGAAGTGTCTGCTTAACTCTTTCACACCCATAGCGCCCAATAGCCCCTCCAAAGTCACTGGACTCAGTGGACACGCAGCAATGTATTGCTCACTTACAGAGTGTGAACTGAGCCATGTATCCTTGCGTTACACCCAGTGGCGTCGTACATGACTCAATTTCGCACTATACCAGTGAGCAATGCATTTAGTCTACTAGATGATTTGGGTGTGAAAGCGTTAACAACTCTCCCCTATCAGTGTGAAGGTAGAAGTAGAGGTTGTTGATGTTAATGAAACCTTCAGGTAAAAATTATTTTTTCTATGTGCATGTGTCTTGTTGAAACAAAAGAAAAATTTATACTTTTTACTGATTTCTTCCTCAGAACTTTGAATTAGACCCAGCCTATAAGACAGCCAACGGCGACGATAACGATAATGAAGACTCAGATAATGCCAAAGACACAAAGGAAGACGGCTCTTGAGATTACCTGAGATGTTTACCTATTTGTCTAAACTATTTTGCTAAAGTCTTAGTCATGTACAAACTTCTGTCTATGCTATTTATTGAAATTTAATGATTTGAGAACGGGCCTCACAAACAAACAAACAAACAATCGGATTATGTTCTTTATTTGCACATGGTCATGACTCATGCACTCGTCATACTCACCCCAAAAATGTTCACTGACTTCACCTTCGGGTGATTTTCATGTTTTCTGGCGACATGATCTGTCTTTACCCTTAAACCATCAAGCAATCAGTAAATAGTGACTTTTATACAACCACTTCAATGATTTTTTTTTTCAATATTTAAGGCTATGCCTTATGTACATTTTTTGCGCATGCATGTATGTAAGGCTGCTTATTTGTTATAGGGTTCTCATTCAGTCGTGAAGTCAAGAATACGTCAGGAGTTACAGTTTCCTCCTGATTGAGGGAATATGGTTGGGAAAATGCAAATAGATAGGAACTGCTGAGCTGGGTTGGGGAAGCCTCTGGTAATACAATAATTGAGTAGATGTACTAAACTAAGATTGTATGACGTCAAATTCCAACTTTATGTTAGTAGTTTTTCTCCACAAAGAGTGATTTATCCAGTTGTGGTGAAACTGATTTGAAAGCTTGGCTTTTGTTGTTTTCACTACATAGTGAATATTCTCGACATAGTTCTGTAGCCTTAGCAAGTAAGTAGTCCAGACTTCTGTGGTTTAAGGATTAGAATTTAGATCCATTATACTCTTGATATAGATCTAGTTTAGATATCGACTAAACGATGTCTTGAAGAAACACATTGCAGGTCTTTAAGTTTTAAATATGATTTCAGTGGGAATCCTGCTATTAGTATTTGTCATCTGCGTTCTCCAAGTTTTGTCCTCCTTCCCTTTAATTCCTTATTCCTTTTTCAGCAGGTTCTGTGTGGCTGAAAATTAATAAATGCTTCTGGTAGTTTCTTCCTCCCCTCTGTCTTTATTCTCTCACACCCAGCTTCATTGTGATACTGCTGCAAGACCTTATTTTCAACCCTTGTTTTTCTACTTTCATTGTTTTATTATAATCCAATCTCACTGTCTCCTCCAAATTTATGACGAGGTGACTGACAGTGAGATTTTTGGTAGTGATGTGAATTGTTTCAAGTATAAAAAGGCTAAAGTTAGAATTTAGATCACGAGGGCAAACATCAGAATCTATGATGAAGAGAGCCTGCTGTCTCCAACTCTCTCCATGTCGTACCATCTGCCTCTGCTCTACCTGGACATGTAGTTTGGTTTGGGATTTAACCCTTCTAGCACCACTGGTCCGATATATCGGGATCACCCTTTTGGCTGAAAAACACTGGCGGTGCTAAAACGGTTAAGAGCAGATGGTGTTCTTAATAACGTTGCAGTAGGAGCCGTTATGAACACATTAGGATGGGGTTCAACCAGGCTGTTGAAAATGCATGTCGTTTGTTTACCATGAAGAATTTAAGGTATAGGAATAGAAAAAAGAATAGCGATGGGTTTAAGCAGGGAATTGTTACTTGTGCCAAATTAAAATAACAAATTGTCATAGTCAAAAACGTTCTTAGTATAACAAGATGGAACAATATGCTGTAAACGTTTTCCTTTTTGTCTGAACTATATTTGTAAGTGAATGGGAAGGACGTGTTTCATCTCATAAATCTTCTGCTCTCATGACATTTTGTATCTTTCTCTTAAGCGTGCTGGCATTTCTTTCTTTTCTTTTTTTTTTTTGAAGCCACAAACTTCAAGAAGAGCTTTTGTTGATATAACAATAATAATAATTATAATAATATAAATTTAGTTACTTGTGTTAAGACTTTTTATTCTGCTGGCATGTATTTTTTTTATTCGGAAACATAGGCGATGCGTTTAGTATGCATTCATTCATAGTTTGTGCTTTGAGAGTGATTGACGGATGGATTACGTGGACTTGAGTGACTGCAATGACATTTTTATTTTATTAAGGAATAATTTTGTCTTTCTGTGTCTTTACTCTGGCGTTGATTAAAGTGTTAAAAAGCCCCAACCCCGTAAGCAAAACCCTTAGAGTTAGAGTTATCTCAAGCCGTTATAGATTATCAAAAGCATTTGCCGTTTACTTTACAACAGGAGAGTTGATGTTTTCACTTGGATGGATGGCTCCATGTAAGAAATAATCATCTACGCTTGCTTTGTGATGTTTCAAGGAGAAGAACAAAAGCAAAAGGAACCACTTTTCTGCAGGCAACAAAGAGTTAAAAAAAAAAAGGGAGAGCTCTTAGAGTATTAAAGAGCATTCCAATGAACGGCTCTCATTTTTATGTGTTAGCGTTACCTTTGTTATTCAAAGAGGCACTTTTCTGCAAAATTTTGAAAGGTAGAGATAATATACTTACTTAGCATACAAGATTTACTGTGTGTGCCATAATGGCATGTTCATCTTCTTCAATCTTTATAGCTCCTTGTGAAATATGTGCATCAACAAACATTTTCTAGTCGCTTCTTTCCAGGGCTAGCCTTTCTAGTAATCCCCATATTTTCCCAATCCTCTTCATTTCTACCCCAATCTCCCTCCTCCATGTAACCCTTGAGCACCCCCTTGACTTTTTTTACCCTGTGGATTCCAAGTCAGACTTTGCCTTGTTATGATGTTTTGGTCCTTCTTTAGTGTGTTTCCCAATCCATCTCCATTTCCTTCTTTTCATGTCAGCTGATTGGTTGGTTTTTAATGGGTTCGTAGATACAGTTTTGAAGTGTGTGGGGGAGGATAAAAAAAATATTTTAAAAAATATTAAGGGGTTAAAAAAAAAAGAAGGCCAATTCTTGCCATGATACAATAAAGGTAGATTCATCATTGTGATGTCACCTGTATGTGATGGAAAGGAGTTGGAAAGTGAGCTGAGTGTCTTTTTTAGTGCGGTGTTTTTAGTTTTAGGAGGATTGTTAGAATTGTTATTGTCAGACATTGTGCCAAAGCTATGTGATATTTAGTTTGTCGGTCACCCTTTTTTAGGCTTACTTATTGGCTTTTGCACAAAGTCTCAGTGGTGTGATGTTCTTTAGAAGTAGTTCCCTATATCGTGATTATTTGTTGTTTCTTTTCGTCTATGCCAAGTACTACAACAGATATGCGAAGGCCGAAGTATTTTGCAGAGACGGTTTAGTTACGTATTATTATATCCTGGGTGATTGTGGCAGTGCAGAGTTTAGAATTTGATGGCTATATCTGTTGCTTTTTGGAGCGAAAGTTTTATTTTATTTGTAAATCTTCTCTCCAAGGTAGTCTACGAGTACATTTTATAATTATGATATAGATCTATGCATAATATGAAATTGTACCATTTATTATTATGCTTCTTATCATCTTTGACAAAGTATTTTCCTCTCCTGGAAAGTATCCATCACGTCATCTTGTTGCTTTCCTTAATTCACACTTTGATCACAGCCATGATAAACAAGATAGATCAAAGAAATAAGCTCACAATTCCTTGAAAAAGAAATTAAGAAGTCCATAATTGTGTTGTGATTTTGCTAAAAAAAAGTTATAATATTTTACCTTCCCTGTTTACACCTTTTTATACTGAAATTCTTATACTACATTGCCCAATTTCCTGGATGCATATATAGTTTATGAGACTCGACATCTTACTGAAATCTCAATTTTGAAAAATATAGTTTGGCTGAAATTTGGATGCTCAAATTTCTTTATACATATCTGCATCACAGTAACTTTTACTTCTTTCAACTTTGTTAATGAAATTGAATGATTTCACTTATACACTCAATAAATGTAAATATATTTCTCATTTGAAGCATTCATGTATAACTTTGTCCACTGAGAGTGACTTGTGAGTTGTGTGCTTGACTATGTCTTTGTTCACCACTGTCCGTTCACTGCATTTTTTATCTGACTGATGACAATCTCAAGTAGTGGCAGACCTGACAGTAATTAAGACAATGTCAGAAAGCTATGGAGGGTATGTTCTGATCTTTATGATTTAGTGAACAGCTAATGCAACCCTCACCGAAGATGGAAAATCAGCATCTGAGATAAAAACAAGGATAGCCATGGCAACAAGAGCTACTGCATGAAAGCATTGAACTACAAAACTGAGCAAGATCTTTAACAGTATAAATTTATCGACCTAAACCAAGATTAAACTTCTCAAATCCTTCATACTCATACACTCTATCCTGCTCTATAGCTGTGAGCGTGAGAGCTCGACACTAATGTTAAGTGTTGAATCCACAAAAAGAATAGTCATTCAACGTTATATGATATAGAAGAATCCTTGGTGTCTCTTGGAAAGATAAAGAAGACCAATGAATACATGTATATATCTGCGATTGATTAAGAAAGCTCAATCAGTGCTCTCTTGGCAATCCTCTTCGCACCCATAATGCCAAGTAGCTCCCTAAAAAAGTCATCAGACTAGATGGAATAAAACAATGTATTGCTTGCTGATATAGTGCAAATCTGATTCACGTATGGGCATAATGCCAAGTGAAGCCATACATAGCTCAGTTTCACGCTGTATCAGTCAGCAATACATTGCTGTAGGTCCACCGAGTCTGGTGAGTTTGAAGGAGCTACTGGGCGCTTTGGGTACCAAAGGGTTGAAGCTGTCAAAAAGGAGTAAGCTTTGGGTGCCAAAGGGTTAAAGCTGTCAAAAAGGAGTAAGCTTTGGGTGCCAAAGGGTTAAAGCTGTCAAAAAGGAGTAAGCTTTGGGTGTGAAAGGGTTAAAGCTGTCAAAAAGGAGTAAGCTTACTTGCTTTGGTTATGTCACCAGAGATAACACCTTGACCAAAACTTTTCGTGGAAGGAAAAGGGGAAGACAAACGTGTTGGATGAATGGACATCAGCAAAGGCTCGATGAGGGCGTGCAGCTTCATACTGATCAGAAAGGCAGAAGACTGTGTCGGTTGGCAATGCCTCCCTGTAGGATGGAAGATGGTTACAATGAGAATACCTGTTCTTAGCAAAAATTTCTAGTTGTTTCGGAGCTTTCGTTATTCCTGATATCCATATTCTGCTTGTTATTGGTCATGCTGTACATATAAGTCAGTTCATGATACAATATCTTGGCCAGTGCCAGTGGTATAGACAAATAAAGTAGAGTATATCATTGCCCATTACATATGACATTTACGTTCTTTCTCTCATTTTCCTTCATATCAATATACTATATACATGTAGTGAATGCTTGTTGTGAAAGTCCATGGGTGAATGCGGGGTTTTGTAGGAAATTATGATTTTTATGAAGTTCAAAGGAGGTTTTGCTCTTTCAGATCTCTGGAGTGCTCGATTATTGGAAAATGGAATTTTGAAAAAGTCTCATAATTACTAAGCTCTCTTTATTTTTTATACCATTAAACAAAAACGCATGTCTGCACCGAGTCCTTTTAGCAAATCTTTCTACAGTAAATACATAATATGTAGGCAGGGACACTGGTAGAGTGGCAGTTTTGTTTCGATCACATGCAGTTATTGTTGGGAATAAAAGTTTCTATTACTTCTACTGCCTCAGTAACTCAGCAGATGAAACTCTTCTTTCCTGTCACGATGTGTTGAAGCCTAAGCATACAAAGTAAACAAAGCCAAGCAGCTCACAATTGAAGGCAACTTGCTGTAATGAAGCAAATAAATTGCCTTCCAGATTATCTTCTATTGCAACAAGCCGCCTTCAATTAGTTCGGCTGCTAGGCTTTGTTTCCTTTGTACACTTAAGTTGAAGTGCAAAGTGAAAGCCTATCCGACTCACATAGGCCGCATAAAAATGCATAGGCCTAGCACTCAGTTTTGGCTTGTCTCAAAACAAAGTCTTAAAATAAATTGATTAAATGTCAAAATTCTGTTTATTGTTCAAAAGATCGAGGTTGTTGGGTCCAAATTTGCAATCAAATTCTCCATAGGGCCAAGTCCAGTCATGTTTGGAAATCAGCAAATGGCTCTTCCCAAGACCATGACTCACCACCATTTATTCGTCAGCTTGCAGTATTGAAGGTATCAACTTTACAACTGGGGTCGGTGAAGTTCACTCTCGGCATCGCTATAGTTGGCTCTTGGGGTCGGCTTTCAGCGCTAAGCACTAAACGCTGATTTGATCCAGCAAACAATTTTTATTGGAGAATTCCTATCAGCTGAAGCAAAGGAGGCATTTCGATGTTCTCTCTGCTCTTGGGCTTCGATTAATTGAGTTTCAGGCATTTACAGACAGCAGTGTCTTTATCTTCAATTTGTGCTGTGCTTTACTGGCTGCAAATCTTGTTCTGTGCATTCTCTGTGACTGTTTGCATGGTGAATAACATGTCAATTCCAAAAGCCATGGATGTTCATGGATATCATCGATGTGGTTCTCTAAACGTATAGCTACAATTTTATCTTAATTTCATTTTTGCACCAATTTGAACTATATATGGATGCAAAACGATGTAGGAAAACTTAAGGGTAAAGATGGTACACCTTCCAAATGAATAAGAAAAAAAGCTACTTCTTTTTAGGTACTCTAATTTTACTTTTTAGAACAACACATCTGTAAAATCTACTCGGATAGCTATATGCTTATAGAACGACACCGACGATATGTGCTCTCTCTCATAAATGCCACCTTTATGTTTTACCTGAAAATCGACCATGGACAAACATCAAAGCAAGTAAGTAAAAGACACGTATAAGGCCATATCTTCAAGTTTTATGTTTTATTTCAAATACATTGCAATGAGTACATAGCTTAATGACTAGCGTTTGATCCGGTTGCCCAAATTCACTAAGCATACATGGCTAGGACTTTTTTCTCTTATTGTTAATGTTCCAAGTATTGGAAAAAAAAAGAACACCATCTCAGACATCAGAAAACAGAGTATTATAACATATTATATCATTGTCAACACAACCTGCCTTGCCCAATAACAACATCACTTAGTCCAGTAAGTGTCATATTCAACGTTCAACTAATTGCAACATAAAATTATCCTTAATTCTGTGCATGAATCTAACTTAAATGGAGTACAGTAGCAACAACTACCGGGTACCTGTTTCAGAGGCTGCTCATGAGTTTTAATCTTGAAAATCTTGAATAAAAGCCAGAATTAAAACAAAAAATCTTTGTAGTGGCCAGATCATGTTATGATAATTATAAATGGTTGCGCGACGTGACTGTTGGAAGGAGTTTTATTGTTCCAATCACAACAAACATAGTCACAACTAGCTTACTTACAGATCTGGTGTGATCGTATTTACTGTCCATGAGAACTTAACTCTTCGAGTACATCCCTTACACAGTAGCGGATGTTATATCACTTCCTACTTTCAGCCTTTAGTAAGATATAATAAAAATCAAATGAACCAACATGAATGCCGTTCTCATTTTAAAATTAAATCTAACATATTCATTACGTTGAATTTTTGTAAGCAATTGCTCAATTTACTTTTAATCACTTTAACGCATACTCTTTCAGGGCACAAAAGTAAATTATGTTGCAGTTAGTCCACATAAAAAATAACTACTGGACTAGTTCCCATGAACGTGTAAAAGCAGTTGACATTCCAAAATCAATGGGGCAAATCTATTCTCAGTGGAGGTAAGGACTTATTCTTCTAGGGTTGTGATTTTGTTTTCTCACAAGCTTTGGGCAACTTTTGGCAACAAATAGACAAGTCACGACCGTTTACACAGCCGTGATAGAAGGAAATTCTGAGATGATAATGATGACCATACAAGCAATAGAAATATAGAAGCAAAACAATAGCAAAAATATATAAAAATTATAATAACAATTATTAATCGTATTATATTAATAACAATAATGATGATGAGGACGATGATGATGAGAATAATAATAATAATAATAATAATAATAATAATAATAATAATAATAATAATAATAATAATAATAATAATAATAATAACAAAACCACCGCCTGACCACTGGCGAGTGAACAAGTTCAATGACGAGTCTCACGTGACAAATGCATTAAAATGTTGAGTACATGTGTACATATAATATCTGAGATGAAATACAAAATTGTTTCTACGTATATAAATAAGGTCTTCGATAATCGATTATTAACACAAGACGTCTGCTTCTACTGTTTCAAAAATTGGGCTACATGTTATTATGTACATCTGAGTTCTATTCATAAAATAAAGAAAATAAATGGGGAAAAGTTGAACGCATGAGAAGGAAGAGAATTGTTCAATTATCATTGCCAGGTTAAGAAAAGTTATCAAGGAATAACAACGTTTTAAAATCTATCCTGCCATTTTTTCTAATCACATTAAAGAACCAAGGAGAAAACAAAAAGCCCATTATTACTTTCACTGGAATATTTGGTCTTCTACAATTTGGGTTTGCACAAAAGCGATCCTTCGTCAAGACAAAAAAACAACAAAAACAAATGAAAAGAAAACACGATTAGAAGAAAAAAAATCCGTCTACACTTTCCTTAAAAAAAACTCATAAAAAGATCAAGCAAAGACACACAGCCACAACTGAAGCAAAGAAATATGTACCTTCTGCAAATGAATATTCACCGTCATTATAACTTGATGATTCTGTTAAACCAAAGAAACAATTACTTTTCCTCTTCACCAAAACAAAACTGATAACACATTATAAAGTATCGTCCCTCATATTTTCATTCAAAGAACGTTTAAGGTCTTATTTTGTTTGAATCTTTAATCCGATATTTGTTTTTATGTCATTTATATACAACACAATATTTTCCTTTGGTTTGTGATTGAAACAGTAAAAAATGGAAATAATCATATCTATATAGATTACAGTGAGCCATTGGCCAATGGTAATGGGAAGGATGAAAAACATATATATGAAAACAATAAACCTCTCTTTTATTATGGTTAAATAATCTTAGGCAAAAAAATTAATGTTACTTCCAGTCCTAATTATACATCTCTCATTTCTACTTGCTACATTTGCAATCAATATGAAATAGAAACAAAATTCTTAAACAATCGTTAAGGAGATGAAAAAATATAACAACAACTCCAGGGAAAACTCAAGATGGAAAACAGGGAGAACTAACATGAAAAAAAAAAGAAATTGTCATACTCTTTCACACTTTAATGTTATTTGTTTTCAAACATTGTCAAGCAATTGAACTAGTCATAAATAAATGCCGTATAATAGTGTGAAGCTTAGTTCAAATAGATCGACAGTTTTCACCATCAACTTGCCACTGTGGCCTAGACAATTTTGTTTTACATTTTTTAGTTGACTGATTTATGGCATGATAATACATCTTTGGGGGGGCGCCGCGGGG
>JAUEKT010278939.1:0-11727 GCA_031762655.1 Doris verrucosa | reverse complement strand
GTACAGCAAATGCTGTTATAAACCCCGAGCCTTGAGTGACAAAATCGATGATCTTTAAGTTAGAGTGATTTAGAAAAGAATGTGTCAAAGTAAATAATAAAGTGTGCAAGACAATGGAGGTGTTGGGTTCTTTCCTGTAAAAAAAAGAAAGAAAGCATACGAAAAGGACCCAAGGATTAAAACATTGTACAGCAAATGCTGTTATAAACCCCGAGCCTTGAGTGACAAAATCGATGATCTTTAAGTTAGAGTGATTTAGAAAATATGTCTGAATAAAGGGAGAAAACTACACTCGTGTCACAAAATAAATTTACCTCATCGAACAAATCAAATAGTCGGATGAAACTTTTATTAAGTTTCATAAAACTATAGACAGGCTTCTAATGTACATGTAGCTTCTACAATCAGGACATTCTATCTATCTGCCTATCTGTCCCATAGTCCAGTAGACAGTAGGGGCACCACAGAAGACTTGACAAATATCAAATTCACCATTACTCTCTCTCTTATGCTTTCCTCATACTGTTACTCGGATTAAAGACAGGATGAACATTATTTTTTTATATGAATTGATCTAGAATCTGTAAAGGAAGCTAATGAACCTTTTTTTTAATCTTAATTCCCTTCTTAAGTATTGATATAAAGTGAATAACTCCTTTTACTTTGCTAGAAAGTTTATTTTATAAGGCAGTGCATTACAAAATTAAAATACTCTTAGGTGTTTGGTTTGCATGTATATAATATGAAGTAAAGTGTAAGACATCTTCATTAAATTCAAAGAATTTCATAATAGCAGGCAAGACCTTTGACTGTTGAAACCCCTTTGACTTTTATGAGTATATCTCCTTGATAACAAGTTGAAAGAATGCATTTAGTCTCATGAAAATCCTCTTCTTATTTGACAATTTAAAACAGCTTACTGCATGAGATAAGAGACTGTCAGTCATTGATAAAGTCAGTTTCAGGCATTTCAAATTCAAGCATCGCTACACCATTTGTGAAAAGATGAAGAAATTATGTAAAACTGTCTCACTAGATTTATATGCTTTAATTTAAAACAGATTTACTTTTCTGATGATATCATTAAGTCTTCCACAATACATATACAATATCATAGGTCTACATCCAAGTATGACATAGGAGTGTTTGCATCCATGAAATTGTATGAGACTGAGATTTATGATGACAATTTTAAAGTGTGCATGAGCTTATTATTACAGGTTGTGACACTTTTGCTCACAACCATATTTTGACCTTTTTAACAAAAACAAAATGAGACTAGTTTATTCATTGTTATCTTCTTCTTGAAGCAGTGCTTTTCGAAATAATTGCATATAAAAATTACATTTCAGCTTTTCAATTCTTCAATCAATACCACAAAAATTGAAAGAACTGAAAAGGTGATGAGGAATCTAATATTGACCAAAAAACTAAATGCTAACAAAAAAACAACAACAAAAAACAAAAACAGAAAAAAACAGCCGAAAAATAAAGACATCAAAACTGGAGAGATAACTACCATAATTACATAGGGTTATTTTTTTGTTGTTGGTTTTCAATTCCACTATTCTTCTTTCTTTTTTATTCCTCCTCAAGGAGAGAGGTAGGAGGGTGTGTGTGTGTGTGTATGCGTGTGTGTTTGTGAGTGGAGGGGGGTGCTTACAACTTTAAATGAGTTATACTTGCAAGAAATTTATCTTACATAAAATTCTGTATAAGCCACATGCAGGATGGTGGCTATTATTTCCAGATAGTAATATATTAAAGCAATTAAAAGAATGTTTTCGACTAAAGTTTTCATTAAGCATTTACAGTACTATTACTCTAGCATAATTCATTATCAATCACATCAATCCATAAATTATTCTTATGCCTAAGTGCAACTTACTACGTCAAGTTATATGGCGAATTGCTTTAAGGAGGGGAAATTGGTCTAGGTTTAAAGTCGTGTCCATAGTCATTAAATAAAAAAGCAATAAAGGTGTGCCTTATTTATTTAGCCACAGAGTGATACCTTATAAAGCATTTTAGAAATAATATATACCTTCTTCTAATGTCTCCGATACTGAAAACAAGAATTCATATGCTTTTTTTTTGTCAGAAATCGAAGAGAATTGAAAGAGCAGATAAATGTTCAGATTGTATCATATGGTCATTCAGCAACAACACACAAAACATTGTCAGATGACTATATCTGAATTTTACAATCTTTTATATTTAAATAATTTTGAATATCTCATTTAATTTAGTTTGCATATGTTGTCTTTGATTTTATGATTAATCATGATATATCTGAAAATAAGAAGTATGAATGCAGTGATACCAAATTATACAAATAGATTAAATATAAGAGATTATATGAAGATAGTCACATCTCTGGCTTTACAAACATGTATATTATCATATCAAAGAATACATGGCAAAGAGATAAAGATACTTGAACAGAGAAATACAGAGTATTCATAAAAATGAGAGATTGATTAAAAGAAAAGAAAGTACTGGGATTGTGAATGAAAACGAGGCAGATGATAATGATGACAGTGATAATGATGACAGTGATGAGGATGATGATGGTGATGATGACAATGATGACGGTGATGACGGTGATGATGATGATATTGATGATTATAATGAAAAAAAACCAACTATAATAACACAAATTTAAGTACATCAATCATATATTTGCTCAGTTATATTTGCTCAGTATTCAGTATTATCAAAATTAAGACTACTTTATTTAATCATCCAATAACCCAATATTGGATGGCATTACTTTTCACATCAGTCCAAAAGTGTGGTAAAATAAGTGAGAAAAAACCCACAAGTGCCTGAAACGTGATCAGTTAGCAATGAAGAAATGTACATCAATATTGGTACATTCATGAGGTTCATAGATTTTATTTCATTTTAATTATACTTTTGTTTAATATAATCATTTATATCTCACAATATCTACTTCAACTACTTTACCCAAAAAAAATTGTATCAGAGTATTTCAAATTTTGGTTAGAATTATGATCACTCTCATTCCAGCGTCAAATTAGAATAACAAACATACTCTCTTCACAAATATAACTCAACACTGATAAATTCTGACAAACATAAAATTACCTTTTGTATCATTTTCACTATCTAAAACAAGAAGGAAGGCATCTGGTGCTAGAGCTTCTCCGGCTTTAACAAGGAGTGAGCGTTTCATTCTCATAGTTCCTGAGTCAGCTTTGCGTGCCTGTGAGAAGAATATCAGTATTTCTATATTTCATATTTTACCTTCCTTGGTAAAAAATAAAGTAAGTATTTTACAGAAAAGCTATAAGATTTATCTTCACTTGTGATTCAGTTTTGCATTATTATAAGTATAAGAATTAAGGCAAATTCCAGTTTTGCATTACAATAATTATAATAATTCAGGCTAAGTCCAGTTTTGCATTATAATTATAACAATTCAGGATGAGTCTAGTTTTGCATTATAATAATTATAAGGGTCCAAGCTAAGTCCAGCTTTGCATTATAATAATTATAGAAATTCATGCTAGTTTTGCATTATAATAATTATAACAATTCAGGCTAAGTCCAGTTTTGTATTATAATAACTATAAGAATCCAGGCTAAGTCCAGTTTTGCATCATATATAATAATAGCAATTTAGGCTAAGTCCATTAAATGCATTTAGTTTTCATGGAAGACATCTACATCTTATGACTGAATAAATATAAAAACTTAGTCTGCTTTCAGGGAATAACCTATATTCCCTCCAACCTCCCCCCCCCCCCCTCCCATCCTGACAAGTGCATCCTACCGTCACATGGCAATATGATTCAAGTACATTAGGAATATTTCCCATAATCTAAGCCTGCCTTTACTTTGTTTTTGATTCTACTGTTATAATCAGCAATGATGTTAATCAATTTTTTATGTCCTATTTTTCACCAGTTCCACTTCCAAATTCTTTTGATCTCCTTTGCGGCATTCCAAGTATAGGCATACAAAGAAAAAGATTTTTCCAGACTCTATAAATACAGATTCTCCATATTGTTGCATTGCTAATTCACTTCTCACAGTCTACATTGGAAAACAGACACATAACAAATTTTAAAAAGTAAGATGGAGAAACAAACCTAGGTAAACTTCTTGAAATATTATGTGAAATATGTAATCATATCACAATAACAATTTAGATATTTACATCAATTCAAATTGCTAATTTGTCTTTTTTACCTCCCAGTCACTGTTTTACCTTACAAAACTTACCTGTTCAATGATCATTGCAGCCTGGTCCTCAGGTCTGTCTGGCTGCTTGTACAACTGAGCTCTAAGTTCCAAGCGGCGCAGTGATACCTCCAATCTCTCCTGGTACACACAGCCATCATCCAAGGAGAGAGCCTGACAAAAATACACACTTTGTTTGTCAAAAGGGTGTGTTGAATAGAAAGATTTATCTTAAAGTCCCAGCCTGGGCTGAGCCCTATTTCAAAGAAAGACATTCAAGGCTCTCTAATTGAAAAACTGTTGCCTGATTACATTAAATTTGTATTTTCTATTTAAATTATATTGTCTTCATAGCTTCTTCAAATAAATGGGTTCTAGCTTTGAAAATGAATTTTTTATCAGGCAATACATCAATGGCTGAGTGCAAGAACCAGATATCTACATTTTTGCATTTTCAATCCTTGGATGAGATTCGAGAAAAGTATAATATCTCCAAATTGAAGAGAGCTACAGACTTGAAATTTACACTGATGATGGAATAGATCAATGTGACCTAGAATATGCCTGTATGCAGATATCTGATATGTGCAGTTATCTGATTCTTGCACTCAGCAATCGATATGGTGTGTTTTATACTCATTGTTATAAAGTGAAATTCAAATTCATTTCTTTCTATCTGGAAAATATGAATCATGTTGATATTGATGAGAGTCAACCATAAGACAAGCAACTAACATGACTAACTCAAGTGGTGAATTTGATGAACTTCAGAAAATGGGATCATTTCTGATCGAAGGTATGGTTAGAATCATTATTATTCTTAAAACCTACATTTCCGTTACATCTTCTTGAATATTTATGCAACAAACCTTTTTAAGATTATCCATAGCAACCTGAATCTGTTCTTGGTCTTCTTCACAATGAGCAAGCTCAGTGTGGATTTGACAGCGAAGCTGAATGAGCAAACTATAGAAAGGAAATTACGTTGTAATCATTGAAATCATGTAATCACTAGGCTTTAAACGTTGTAACAAAAAGTGTTTACATAGTAAATTAATGGATTCACAAGTAAGAAAATGCTCTAATTTTTTAAAAAGCATTTTATGGGTATAAACATCAATCTAATCATTATTTCATAGCTTTGGGAACATTGATACACTATCAACAAGAGTTCTAAGAGCCACAACGCTTATTCTTCATACCACCATCCTCATCATAAGCCTTTTTATCCCTCATTGGAGTAACGGCCATAAGCAAGAGCTGTATGTATGAGACCATTTATTTCAAAACTTTATTCAAGAAACTTCAAATTTAGAATTCAAATTCAAACTGGAAGAAATGAGGAAGACCTGGAGAGAAGTGCACTGGTTGGCTGAGGACAAAGTTAGAGGAAGTCTTTTGTTGCCTTAGTTATCTTAGCGGAGCCCAGAGTATTTGATGAATGAATTAAGTGTGTATTGTAAATGTATACCCAGATAAATTTGATCGGATATGGTGCTTAATTGAATCATTGTCAATAATCATACCACATAAGCCTTGCCGTGTCAGATTCATATTATTCTCTTTTACAAGAAGCATCATCTCATCAGCAAAGATCAGATAGCATTTATTTAAAAAAGTAGAGGTATGCTTTGTTTCCAACCAGATTTAACAACCAGACAAATGTTTTGCAAAGAGGCTATTTTAAAAAATAACATTTTTGTATCAGCAGACATGTGGAAATATATGGCATGCAAACAAGCAAAATAATAAGAAGGCAGAACAAAAAATATTTTTGGGCAGTCAATCTTGCATTAGCAACAAAGAACTAAAATATCTCTGCTTTACTTTACCTTTTAACTGTAAGACATTTTTTGGAGGCATGGTGGCTGAGTGGTTAAAGCATTGGACTGGTGGACGAGAGGTACCGGGTTCGATTCCCAGTTGCGACCATCATGTATTTTCCTTAAGCAAGAAAGTAGCTCCAATTGCTTTACCCCATTCAGGTGTTAATGAGTACCCGGCGATAGAGAGAGAAAGATCTTATCAGATTGCTAGTATGATGTGCTTCACAGGCTGCTCTACTGCATGGTCCCCAGGGAGTTGAAATGGAATTTCAGAATGAAATGGCCTGCTGGGGGTTAAATAATGTACAGTCGATGAACCCGCATTTGTGCGGGGATACAGACTATAAATCAATCTTTTTCTTTATCTTTTTTTTTTCAAATTTGATTTCCTGTTCCTTAACATATTGGCCATCTGCAGTTTCTGCTTTCTTTGCTCTTCTGTAGTAAAATACATGTCAGTACAGTAGTAGCCAAGGAGGGGAATTAATATCTCCTTCATGAGTTTTCAAGGTATATTGTTTTTGTGAAACAATATGTGAAAAGGATACTCCAGCTTCTGTTACATATAATTTAGGGCAATAGACAAGTGTTAGTACACCCAGGTTCTCCCCTCCAGAGACATGAAGGCGTCAAATTCAACCTCCCCATAACACCATAGAGTTAATAGCTGTAAAGCAAAGTCTATCCTGCCTCCTACAAGACAATGTAGTAGTTTACAACCATTGTAATCGTTCACCACTGTTTATAGTATTATCAGTGCCAATCATGTCTGGGATGACGCCCTGTCTTTTGGAGCCCGACTGCTTTGAGTGCATGACCATTCGTTGCGATACATTTCACTTACTGCTAGCCTGACTGTAATATAGTAGTCAACTGTGATGCATTCAACAACTCAACTAAAAGATTGAGTGACAATTAGATTAAATCATGTCATAGATCTTCACTTACCTCAACCATTCAATTATTGACTGAAGCAAACGAATTCATCTATGAATTGGATAAGAATTGTTTCAGTCTATGGAAAGGATTTGAGAAGCATATATTCATTGCTGATTGCCCAAACAAAGATGACTCTTTTGCCGTCCACCCATGAGCAAGGCCCTCCTAAAAAATGTGATTCTCTGACCTTTCAAGGGACATGTTCTTAGGTGGCCATTAGTGTAAAATGCCTCTTTTGATACTTGTACTTTAAAAGGCCTTACTTTTCAGAGCCCCTGGAGGAACAATGCAAACAAACTCCACATGACAGTCTGTATCATACCTGTCAATGTTCTCCAAAGCTTCAGCAATATGATTGAGAGGTCGACGAACATGATGCCGTAAGTTTGGTTGTAAAAGCGGAAGACATAGATTCCATTGCGTCACACAGCCAACTTGAATGATGTTTGGATTTCCCAAACGGACAGCATTTGAAAGAGCCTCCTCACATCTTTTAATGGCTTGTAGTCTTATCTACAAAGAAAACATTGGAATGCAATATAGTAGAACCTCGCTAATAGGGACCCAGAGTAATTAGAAATTGAATTTTGTTTGTCATCTTATATCTCTCATCAAGAAAGGTCCCTGTTTAATCAGGAAAAATATTGGCATAACAATAGAATTATCATTTCCTCCATAAAATTGTACTTCAACACTCATTTGCTACCTAAATTTGTTGTTTTTTGTTGTTATGTTAGGGTTGAGTTTTTGTGTGTGTGTGTGGGGGGGGAGGGGTTGGTTTTGTCGTTGTTGGGTTTTTTTGTCAAACATTTAATTTTGTATCTCTATGATAATTATTACTGTCTAGAAGTTTCAACATTGCTCACTTAGGTGGTCTCTGTGCCAGTTAGCCAGACATGAAGTGGTAAAATTAAAATAAAATAATGTATCTCATGTACCTACATGCTTATTTAAAACACAAACATGCATAGACAAAGGCGCATATACACATATTAAAAAAACTTTCAGAAACATTAGATTCATAAACATTAATATTAGTAAAGGCATCGTATGACTGATCATTTAAAAAAGAAAGAACTTAATTTTGAATTGAAGAAAAAAACATTTAAAGTCTCTCCACAAATAAAATATGTATTGATTTACAAAAGCGAAAAAGTAAAAGCAAAAAACTTTAAAAATGTATAGCATGAATGCATTCATTTTCAGGCATTGTAGAAACTGCTAAAAGACAAATATGTAAATAAGTTCTGTCTCAATCTTATAGCCATTAAAAATTGTTTTCAGTACACAAATTCATAGGTTAGAAACACATACCCGGTAATATTTATCTTTTAGGGAAAATAGGATAACTGTTCACAAGAATTAGGTTGACACAGATAAAGTGGAATATCCGACCTAACTGTTTGTCTTATCTTACAGCATCTCATTTAGTTTGCATCCTTCTAAAATGATCATTTTCAACTTCTTTGTTAGTCTCTAACCTTCCATAATTCCTATCATTCAACAAGACACTTTCGGAAAATCTTTTAGGATTCTCAATCAAATTCAACTTTTAATGTGACACTCCAGACAAAACACTGAATATTTCACAGTTGAGGTTTATATTTATGACTAACTTTTCATCAAATATCTAATCTTAAAATAGACCTTTTGAGAGAAAAATAAAAAACAAAAATGTTGCCTGTTAATACAGGACGTTGAAAAAGTATCAAGAAGAAAAATAGCCCATCACTTACATCAATGACTGACTTCTGGAAAGATTCCTTCTTCTCTGCAAAAGAATTCATCAATAGATCACACTGCACAAACTCCAACTCCAAATAAAAGCCTGGATCCTGTAAAGGACAGAATTCATGTCAATCATTTGAATATGATCATTTAGGAAATTATAAGGTCAAATACTTATCTTGAAACTTACCAATATGCAAAAGATTGTTAAAGGAATGAAATACCTGAAATACTAGCTGGATAATTTCTTCAGCATATCCAATCCAGTTCTCAAAGATTTTTTTTTAATTAAATTTATTTACTTTAGAAGTAGATGCTGCAGATGCTTACATTGCTATGTGAAAATCATTTAGCAGAAATTATTTCTGGGACAAAAATGTTACTCTCCACATTTAGTAAATGAAATATCTAAAATTTACATACTCATTAAATGGAATATGAGTACATACCAAACATATCTTCTTTGTAAATTGCAATACATACCAAACATGTCTTCGCATATCTTTTTAAAATACCAGTTTCAGTTAAAACCATTACGGAATACCTGGCAACCATATCTATGTTCTCTCAAAGAGGCATATCTCTAACATTAAAACTAACAAATTTATGAGCTAAAACAAGTTTAGGCATAACTGTATCAATAAAGTATGGATCTCATGAGAAATATGCAGAGAAAAAAAGCCAGATATGCCCCTTTGTGAGATAGGTGACAATCTCATCCTTAGATCTAATCTGCAACTTTGATTGATTTAATAAAATTGATTGCTTTACCTTTACCACACATGTTTTCATGCTCTCAACACAAGATGCCGCCAATTGAGGCAAGTTCTGTTCTAAACAAAGACGGCATAATTCCAGCAGAAGAAGTGGTCTGAAATATACGATATTCATTACATTCCTTCACCTTATAACAGATAATCTTTTCATTTATTTTAAGTTATTAGAATTGTCACTATTTCATTTTCATACACTAGTTTCTTTTCAATAACTGTACTGTGTATATTTTCCTCTTTTCTTTCTTTTTTCATTCATTTGATAGTCGCATAGGAAAACCATTTCTTTGTAGCTGGTTTTAATACAATTCCTTTTTCTCCATTTGTGTTTTATTTTTACTCAATGCTTTGATAATGATAGCATAAGGAATAGTTGCATGACAGTTATGTTTTTACCTCTACAAACAAAAATTCATCGAACACAATCCAAGCTTAGACAAATATATCAATTCATTTTTTCAATTCCATCTATTTTAATCATTAATTTTCAGGACATTATGAAAATGCTAGGTATGCATGTATGAAAAAAAGGTAAATAATGGTGGTGAGCTGCTAATAAAGTTAATACTGTTACAGCAGTGAGATGGAGAAGGCTAAGGGGAAAAGAGAGTTTATTACGAAAATGACTGTTCTTAAAAGAAAATGTAATGAATGTAAATGATAATTTAATATTTTTGCTTCACAAATATGAAAAGAAGAGAAATCAGGTTTTTTATCTTTAATACATATTTATGAAAATGAAAGATAAGTTATGGTGACTTCCTATCGTATATCTTTAGTGTTAACAACATGTTGAATTCAGATAAGTATGAGAAAAACATGTTACTATGTCTCTTTACTGTAGAAAAAGTTTTTATACACCAAATTTCCAATTTTCCCTCAAGGTATAAGTTATGCAATTACTCCTAATACATTTATTTTTTTTAAGAATTCATATAAATAGTTAGCATGTCAGTACATGACAACAGAAAACTTTTTTTTTTTAAAGTAAGTAGATAAAAGAATGAATGAAGATTAATTAATTAACCAATCAATCAATCAATCAATTAATTAATTAATTAATTAATTAATTAATTAATTAATTAATTAATTAATTAATTAATTAATTAATTAATTAATGAGGAGATAAATACAAAAATCAGTTAATTAGCAATTTAATATTGAATACAGCGGGGTAAAAGGACACAACATGGATCACTGCTACTCAACGTGTAAGACCAAGATGAGCCAAGCCAGTGATCACTATGCTAACCACCCCCTTTCCAACTGGCTCGCACTATTTGACCAAAGTAGAAAAAGCAACTTCAATATGGTTGTTTAATAGTATTGATAATACAGGCTCTCTTTTTCCTTATTTGACCAAAGCCGGACATGCAACTTGAATATTGCTGTTTAATGTTATTGCTAATACACTCTCTCTTCCTCAACACGATTTACCAGAAGTGACATTTAAGGCTGCATTTATTTACTTATTTATTTATTTGATACTTATTTATCAATTAATCAATTTATTTATTCATTCATTTTTTATCTACTTATTTATTTATTTATTTATTTATTTATGTATTTATTTATTTATTTGTGTATGTATTTATTCATTTGCGCATACATTTCTCAATGTATTTATTAATTCATTGATTTATTATTTATTTAATTAGCGAGTAAGTTAGTTATTTAGCAACTTACTTAGTTATTTACTTATTAAGTTACTATTCATTTTTAAAAATTATATATTGCTTATTCATTTTCTTATCCATTTACCACATTCATTCATTAATCAAGATAATTTAGTTAGTTAACAATCTACGTATTCATTTAATTATTTATTTATCTATTTATTCATTTATGTATTTGCTTATTTATTTATTCATGCATTTATTTTTTATCAAGTATTTTTTTTACCAGGCATTCATGTTTTCGATTGTTCAGCTGTTTATTTTTTCATTCATATATTAATCTATTCACAGTTTTGTCGCCTATTTGTGTATCAAATTATTTCTTTATTTATCAATTCATTCTATTATGTAAGCGTTATTTATCAGCGCACACCACTATGTCCAAATTTACTATAAACAAGTCACAATGTCCAAATGTACTATAAACAAATCACAGTGTCCAAATGTGCTATAAAGAAATCTCAATGTCCAAATGTACTATAAAGAAATCACAATGTACAAATAATAATAATAATAATAATAATAATAATAATAATAATAATAATAATAATAATAATAATAGTAATAATAATAATA
>JAUEKT010278828.1:0-11732 GCA_031762655.1 Doris verrucosa | reverse complement strand
CTACCAATAGTTCTTGTTAGGACTACCAACAGTCCTTTTTAGGACCACCCTTCTAATGGGATTGCCTTGACGTGGCATAATGGCTAAAGAACGTTTATGAGAAGAGGGAAAACCAAAATCCTAAGGTCCCCGGGTAATCGGAAAACCCGGGTAATCGGGAAAGATTTTCAATCCACCGTCATTTCCCGATTAGAGAGGTTCCACTGTATTTCAAATAATCTCGTCAAGGCCATACCTGAATGTGTGAATACCACATGTCCGAGTCTTTCATTTATGGGCACATAGAGCAAAGAGAAGAATAATGCAAATGAAATAAGGAAAAGGCCTAGACTCTGTGAAAGAAAATGAAACAGAATACAATTTCAGGTGGCTATGAACAAGTTGGTTTTGGGGATTGCTCCTAAGATATTCTTTCTTTAGCTTTAATAGTTTTGTCATCTTTCACATAGCCCTTACTTTATTCCACTTGTATTAGTATTAGTCTCTTAAGTATTCTACCACAGATATCACTTCATTTTAATCCCATTAAGAAAATAAATATTCTAAAGCCCATGGGCCCCATAGGGGTACAGCCTATTCTGGCTTCTGCAGGATGAAGAGGACAGTGACGGATAATAAATTTATCACATTTTGAAAAGGATGTTAGTCTGTTGCAGAATATTTTCCTGACTGAAGCTGTTGCCATTCTCACTTGGGTCAAATCAAGGGGGGAAAACTCTTAGGCTAAACAAAAAAAAAAAATCACTGATGATGCTCACAAAAATTAAAAAAAATGTAAGGTTCTCCCACTGATGAACACTGTATTTCCTATTGAAAGCCATTAAATTGTCAGAGCTAAGACATGACAAAAACGTGAAACAAAGTCTTAATACTGAACACTAGAAATTAATACTGACTGTCGATTGACAAAAAGTGATAGAACCTCAACCCTTAGATTCCCACAGATGCATGGAAGAGTATCATCACAACCATATGTATTCGCAGTTAGATTCAAACCAGGTACCCCTACAGCACAGTGCTCCCGATATTTGCACATACTCAAACATTTAAACATTCAAACCACCCAACTTCGATCACCAAATTCTCAAAATGCAGTGCTGTTTCATTTTATCATCATCATGCTCTCTAATGCCAGCAAAATAACAAACAAGTTTCTCATCAAAAGATTTGTTGCTGGTAGCAGGAGTTCTATGCCTTGATAGATGACTGCTGTCTACCAAAGAGGGACAAGCACTCAACAGTCACACTTTTCATTCTCTGTCTATTCATCCACTCAAGCGCTATACGATTGCGATTGAAAATAACAATAAAGAAGTTATTGGCACCAGAAGGTAAAGTAAACATGTAGACAGATCATTGACATTAGTTACTAAACACAGTGTTAACATTCTATTATATTGGCACTTTATCCGGCTTGTACATGATTACTAAAGCATAAGAATGAAATAATTAAAAAAATTGAAAATCTTAACTCCTTTGAAAAACTGTTTTTCATTTCAGCAAAGCAGTGATAATGAATAGAAATGATATCAGTTCCCTAGACAGCAAGCCATTTCCTACCTGCTACAAATCACCTTCAAACTTAACCCCCCCCCCCCCCCCCCAAAAAAAACACTTGGAAATTTTTTAAAATTCAAAATCATTCTTATATCACAAATCTTCCCTTTGGAATGGAATTCGCTTGAGCAGCCTCTCCACTGCAGTGAAGAGAGAGCTGAAATAGCTAAACGGGTCATCAACGTCTTCCTTGGCAAGGTGGTCATAAAGGCTTGCCAAGGCCGTCAGCTTGGGGCGGGAGGTAGAAAATTCTTGGACACAAGCGTCTGACATCACATTCATGGCCGCCAACGTCTTTTCTATGTCATCGTGTTCTGTCAACTCTTCAAGCAACGTCGTCAGACGATTGCACCATCCATCTGCTTTCATCGCCTGTCGCATCTTGACTCTAATGAGGAGAAAAAAAGGAGTTTTAGATAAAGATAAATTAAAATTGTCCATTTTTAGCAAGTGCAAATTTCCTGTGTTGCAATTTACTCCCTCCAGCTAATGATAGGAAGCAAAAACAGAGCATTGAGAACATGCACCCCCCTTCCTCCCTCACGTTCCATCCTTCCTTTACAGTCCCCAATGAATAGATGATACTGTACAGTTGTGGATGATGAAATTCAAGATTTTGTGTGTAAATGTGTGAACTTTATATAAAACTCTTTCATGTGTAAACCAATTTCTGAGGGTAGTGTACTAGATAAAATCCTGAATTAGAAAGAATTGCAAGATGAAAAAAGTTGTTATATAAGATACCCCATTAGCACATTGTATTAAAAGCAGCAGACAACATAACCTATTATCAAAGTTACTTAAACGCTTTTCTCTGTTAATAAATAGAAGAAGATGAAGCAGTCACAGATTTACTGATGGATCTAATTTTACAACATCAAACTCATTCTAATTAAGTATATTCAGAATCTTACTCAGAATATTGCCGAGACCTCTCTTTGTCAATTTCATCATCTGAATTTTGCTCTCTGATATCCAAATCCTGAAAAGCAAAAAGAAAGATATACATTGTGCCAGGAAATTATATAATAAGAATTAAGTAAAACTTACAAAACTGCAAGGATTGAAAATAAAAATAATGTGTATTTCATTTGGAACAATCCCTGAACAATTTGCATAATATTTTACAAACACTAAGAAGATAAAATGAGGGGTGTCACAGACCTGCCACTTTTCTTGGCCCCTGATCCCCCAAAAAACATACTCAACAAGGGAAAAAAACATATTCTGGGGGAAAAAAACATACTGAGGAGAATTTACTGTCTTACACAGCATACGCGGACTGACAACACAGACCATTTGACATGCAAGGCAAAAATGCATTACAAATTGTACATCGAGCGTAGTTTTCTCCAACTGACGACTTGGTCATAAAAGGCCATGTATCTGTGTAATCTTTAGTAAAACACTGCTTTCTGCGTTTAGCTGAAGAAGCCATTGCTAATGACTAATGACAAAACTTGAAAAGGCTACTGGTATGAATATGATGCGGTGCAGACTTAGGTAGAAAGAACGTGTGTAGTGATGAAATTAGGCTTAGAAAGGCTTGTCGATCTAGTGTAGCCGTAATCAGTTCTTATTAGACCTATTCCCTATGGTATGTAGGTTTACATACAAAGACAAAGAGTCTAGATTCGAACTAGACCTAGACTCTAGAAATCATAGGCCTAGTACTAGTAGTATCGAATCGGCACGGGAATCGACGGAACTTACATCTTGAGCGAAATCAGTGTAGCAGTCGAGCAGTTTGCAATATTTGTTTGCAATTTGAAATTAAAAAGTCGGATTTGGAAAAATCGGAACGCGAAAACAGAAAAACGTACTATCGGAACGTAGACAGAAAAGGCCCCAAAAATCGGAACGTGGCAAGTCTGTATTTACTAAGTTTTGTAGTGAAATGATCTGTCAATAAATGTGCTGTTTCTGCGCTTAGACATATCATAATCGAAGTTGCTGAAGGCATTCTCCCCCATTGAATTTGTTAAAGGGCAATGTTCCAATGCTGCAGTTGTTTCTGGGTCAGCTCCACCAGTGTAACTGCCATTAAGCAAAAAATCACTCAACTGTCTGTTGGTGACCTCACTAAACCGTCTTGAAATATCAATAAGAATTTTCTTCAATAAAGATAAATCACACATTTAAATAAAGTCATGTACAGTTGTAAAGGTAGGGGAGTGAAAAGTAATATCAGAGCCAAACACAGAACCGAAAGAAACGTCTAAAATTTCAAAGGGTTGTGAGACCATTTCTCTAAGTAAGAATCAAGCATCTTGACATACTTTTATGAAATTCAACATACTTAATACTGCTATTGACAAGTGTCCAATAAGGTCAGGTAATCTTTAAATACAAAAGAGCAATAGTACAGACAAAGGTCACCAAAGTATTCAGGGGTTCCACCAAGACTCAAAAAAATTTCCCGAACTTTAGCGTGTGACAGTTAATTCTGCAACAGCACCACAAACGGGGTATACCAGATGCCAGATAAGCACATTGGCAAGTCTCATGGGCTTCGCCGCGCTTTATAGCATTAAAAAAAATCTGGCATACTTTTATTGTGTTGGTGCACGCCAGGCCTTTCGTAGAGGTATCAAGGTATTAGCTGAACGAGTACTCGATACCTCGATGTATATCAAAACATTTGATACTCAATACCGCCCAGGCCTAGAGAGTTAATGCATTCAATTTTAACTTATAACAGGGACCTACATACACACCCAAGAGAGAGAGAAGAAAAAGCACTTTCTTCATCAGTACTAAAAGTGGAGAATAGAAGAATGACACTCACCTTAAAAACTATTTACAATATGTACATCAGAAGATCATGAAGAGCTCAGGCTTGCCTCTTTGATGCTGGTGCATCTGAAGGCCCTTCCCTTGCTCTCTTGCCAGAAGATGTCTCTGGAGGATTCTTGCTTTTCATGCTCCTCTGTCTTGCTGTTTGGACAGGGAAGACCATGGACTTATCCACAGGTGAGAACACAATGTCCTTCCTATGGAAGAATTTCACAGCCGTTGTATGCCTGGCCAAAAGGTGATATTTTATGCATTGATATGCAGCATATGTTGCGACCTCCATTCTGTTGGTGTGGGTGTTGATGATGTTGTTCATCATGGAGAATGAGTTCTCAACATGTGGCCCGGTGAAGATTGACAGGCAAGCCTTCACTACGTTTGTTAATGCTGGGAATTGTGGCAATACAAGTGCCCACAAGTGATCCAGCCTGTCCCCATCGTTGAATTTGGTAAGGTCCTTGCTCAGATGAAACTTTTTGACCTCTGCCTCATACTCCTGAGAAACACTTACAGATGCAAGGATCTAGACCTGAGAGTGACTCCAAGAAGCTGTTCTCTAGAGGCAACTTTTTTCTAATATATGCAGCTGTTTCCATGAATGCTTTCTTGACAGCAGGCAATAATTCTTTTCTGCACTCCTTCCCGTCAGCTTCTAAAAGATGGTTGCACTTGTCACCTAAAGATAACTGGGCTAAAGGAAGGATTTCCTTTTCTTCTGCTAAATCCATCTTCTGAAAGTTCTTCCACGGAATGGTTTCTATTCTCATGAAGTTTGCCAGGAAGAGTCTGAAGGTGCTGACAATCTCCTCATGAAGCTTATGCACCATGGGCTCTTTTTATTTTTTCAAAATGTGAGAATGAAGTGCTTAAATGCTGGTAACACATGAAGAATTGCCTCTCCCAAAAGGAGACCTTATTCATTTTAATAAAGATCTTCTCCACAATTCTGTTTTTCCTGTCCTTTAGACATAGAGAGAGAGTCTGTAACACATTAGTTCATTTCAGCCATCTTTATTCAAGTCCCTTCCTCTAGCCGGGAAGTGTCTAGTTACACGGCCTGTGTAGCATAATCTTACATCTCCCCTTTATATTTTCAACATTGAAAATATTACACATATATCTACATTACATTTGTATTATGCATCATTCTATGTAGGCCAATTCAGAAGTTATTAATAAAACATTGAAATAAACGATGAAATCAAATCTGTTCACATTTCAGTTTCAGGAGCAATTTTCAAATGCAATAAAATTAGAATCTTTTTTTAGGAACGTATGCTATGAACAAAGAAAACAACAATTGTTTCAAAATCAAACTTTTAAAATTTTAACTTCACCATATCCTTCCCTTTCCCTTTTTTTTCTATATTACTTTAACCCCCCCAAAAAATCAAGAAACACACACAAAAAAATCTTGCTTGTCTTGACTATTCCAGTGCGGTCTTGCACCTGAAGAGTTTGAATCCACCTATTTTGTATTGTGACTACCCACAGAAAAAAAAACTTTCTAAAGGTTGCATAGTCAAATTGACTTTAAAGCTAGGTGATTGCAAATGTTTTTATGTTGTTGTGGTCAGAGAAATAATGAAATCATCTAGATGACTCCACATAAATTTTTGCTTTTAGCAAAACCCTAAAATGACTTTTGGCCAGTGAAGTGTTGCGTAGGCCTTTCATTTACAAATTGAAAATTTTTGGTGGTTTGATTTCTCTGCCACTGCGAGTTTTTACTATAATGGGCTTGTTTTGCATGCAAGTATTGTGTGATTGTAAAGGCGACTGTGAAGGTTGGGCCAGCGGGGCCGCCACTGACACAGGAGGTATAGTGTGGTGGTCAGTGATACCTTCATTCTTGTCGTGGGCATCTCTGCCTGGTAAGGGTAGAACCGAGACGGCAGTAGGAATAAGTGAGGTTGTACCTTCAGAAGGAGAAGTCTCGTCCCTTCTGCGAAGATGAAGCCTGTTCCTCCTCTGTCGTCCCCAAGGCGTATCGAGGATATATGATCTGTTGTGTCCAGGTTGTTCAATTTGTTTGGTGATGACAGCCTCCCGGATCTTAGGTCGAGTAACCCAAACACGTTGACCTTGTTGCAGTTGTTGTAGAGGTCTGGCTCGATGCCTGCGATCATAGTTGCATTTTTGCTGCAGCTTTTGATGACTATCGCTTTTCTTAAAGTCTTGTATGTACTTCCACTTGGGTTGAAATTGTGTTTTCATGACAGGTAGTTTAGTTCTTATCTGCCTACCCATTAGAAGCTCTGCCGGACTGTATCCTTGCTGCAGAGGTGTTGCTCTGTAATTTAGAAGTGCCAGATAAGGATCTCTGGCTTTGCCTAAAAGGTTTTTGATTGTCCTTACCGCTCGCTCAGCCTCACCATTCGACTGTGGATACCGTGGGCTGCTGGTATTATGTGTAATACCATAGCTGTCTGTGAACTCAGCAAACTCCATGCTTGAAAACTGAGGCCCGTTGTCTGATATGATTATTTCCGGGATGCCATACTTGGCACAGATAGACTTGGTGTGTTCGATTACAGTTCTTGCAGAAGTGTTTTTGAGTAGGGCAATCTCTATCCACCTCGAAAAGTAATCTATCATGAGTAGATAGTTTGCTTCTTTCCATTCAAACAAATCCATGCCTACTCGTTGCCATGGATATTCTGGTGTTGGTGTAGGGTTTAAAGGTTCTTTAGTTAATGTTCTGTTCTTTTCGCAGGTCATACAGTCCCCCACCTTTCTTTGGATTTCTTCAGACACGTTCGGCCACCATACTGTAGTTTTTGCAAATGCTCTACATTTGACCACTCCTTGGTGTCCTTCATGTAGCCTATTTAGCATTTCTTCTCTAAGGACAGTTGGGATAACAAGTCTGTTTCCATATAGCAATATTCCTTGGTTGATTGCAAGCTCGTGTCTTACTGTCCAGTATCTCTTCAATTGACTGTCTTTTTTGCTGTAATCTGGCCAAAATGTTTTACAAAACTCTTTCACTTTTGACAAGGTTTTGTCTTTGTCTTGCTCTTCTTTGATTTCTTCCAGTCTCTTCTCTGTTGCTGGAAAGCTTTTCATGACTAGGTTGACATAACTGATGAGTTCTTCGTCTTTTACTTGGTCTTTTTCATCCACATTTGGTAGTGGTGCTCTCGACAGGGTGTCTGCTGTACACAGTTGCTTTCCTGGAACATATTCTATCTTGTAGCTAAATCTCATTAGCCTCATTCTAAATCGTTGCAATCTTGGCGTTAACTCGTCCAACCTTTTCTTCATCAGTAAAGTCAACAATGGCTTGTGGTCAGTCTCTATAGTGAATTGTTTAAGTCCCACAAGAAATTCTGCAAACTTCTCGCATGCCCAAGTTGAAGCAAGAGCCTCTTTCTCTATTTGAGCATATCGACTTTCTGTTGCTGTAAGAGCTCTTGAGGCATAGAAAACTGATTTCCATTCACCACCTAGCTCTTCTTTCTGAAGCAGCACTGCACCCAGGCCAAACTTGGAAGCATCTGCTGACACTTTGATTTCTTTTCTAGCATCATAGTGTGCTAGAATGGGAGCTTGACTCAAAAGCTGTTTCACTTTCGCCACTGCGTCTTGATGATCTTTGTCCCAGGACCACTCGTTCTCTTTTTTCAAAAGCTCTCTAAGCGGCTTAGTAATATCAGTTAGGTGCGGGGCGAATTTTCCTACTTGTGTCGCCATGCCCAGGAATCTTCTGAGTTCCGTTAAATTTGTCGGATCTTCCATTTTTGTGACAGCCTCAACTTTGTCTGGGTCAATTTCTATCCCTTTTGCAGAAATTATGTGACCTAAGAATTTCACCTTTTCTTGTGAAAATGTACACTTATTGTTAAGTGTTATACCTGCTGCCTTGAGTCTGGTCATGACCTCCCTTACTCTGGTGTTATGTTCTTCCTTGGTCTTGCCAGAGATAAGGATATCGTCTATGTCACAGACTACTCCTTGGATGTTATCCAATAGTTGTGACATCTCCCTATGAAACAATTCAGGACCTGAGGAAATTCCAAAGGGTAGTCTCTTGTAGCAAAACCTTCCAATCGGAGTGATGAAGGTAGTCAGCTCTTGCGATTCTTCTGCGAGGGGTAGTTGATGGAACCCTGCGTTACAATCCAGTTTTGTAAAAATCTTGGCTCCTGTTAACCTTGCAAGCAGCTCCTCTGTGACCGGAAGAGGGAAATTCTCTCTTTTAACTCCCTCGTTAAGTTTTGTAAGGTCCACACAGAGACGCACCTTCCCACTGCCTTTTGGTACTACTACTAAACCTGAACACCAATCTGTTGGTTTGGTGATCGGTCTGATGATGTCCTGTTCTTGTAGGTTTCTCAGCTCTTCCTCTACTTGGTTCCTCATTGGTAACGGTATCCTCCTTGGAGTTGATATCTTGTACGGTACCACCCCTTCTTTGAGTTGGATACAATACTCTTTTTCAAGCTTTCCCAAACCAGTAAACAGTTCTGGGAATTCTTTTCTAAATAACCCATCATCCTCTGAGGAGCTTGTTTTGACTTCATGTATTCTGACTAGCAGTTGTAGAGCCTCAATCGCTGGTCTTCCAAGCAACGGTTCCGACAGCCCTTTTATAACAAATATTTCCTGTCTTGTTTTGAAGCTTTTTCTTGACATGGTAGCATCAAACTTGCCAAGGACGCATATTTCTTCCTGTCCTGGGCCATAGAGCTTTTTGTTGCTCTTTTCTAATTTAGTCCCAACAGGTATCTTGTCAGCTGGAATTACGGTAACCTCAGCTCCAGTGTCAATCTTAAAGACTATTCCTTTCCCATTGGTGGTCACCTCAGCTTTCCACACATCAGAATTTGCCTGACTGTGCAGGGAGCCTAGCATTGCTACTTCACCTCCATAGTCTTCGTAGTCTTCTTCCTGTTCGTTGACCAAGTAGACCTTGTTTGCCTTAGATCTACACATCTTTTGGAAATGTCCATTCTTTTTACATTTGTGGCATGTTGCCTTCCAGGCAGGACATTCATTCTTTGGATGTCTCTTCCCGCATCTTCCACATGATGTAGCCCCGGACTGTTTTTTGAACTCCTTTTTTGATTCATAGTTATGCTTTGGGCTTTGACTAATTTGTGATCTTTTAAATCTTCTCTGGCTGATTTTATTTACACTAGAGTCCGTCATTTCGTGTACCTGACTTTGTGCTGTCTCGGCTGCTCTACACATATCTATGCATTTTGCTAGATCTAAATCTTTCTGTTCCAGAAGTTTTTCCCTAATTTTGTCATTAACTATGCCGATCACGACTCGGTCTCTTATCATCCTGTCCTCCTCCTTGAAATTGCACATCTTCGCAATTTGTCGTAGGACAGTGACGTAGTTGTCTATCGTCTCACCCTCCTTTTGACTCCGTCTATGGAATTGATAGGACTCAAATGTCTCATTTGACTTGCCAATGCAGTAATCTGCGAGAATGATGATCAGTTTTGGAACAGTGTCTCTGTCCTCCTCATTCACTCTCATCCCGTCAATTATATCATTGGCGTCGTCTCCAATGCATGTGAGGAACACTGCCACTTGAAATGGAGAGGATTCCTCAGTGAGGCGAGAGGCAATAGAATAATTTTCCCAATGACGTTGGAACCTAAGCCAGTTTCGCTTTATGGCTGATTTGTCCGTTAAATCTAGCTTCTGTGGTACTGGCATGTTGGCTGTGAAGTGCTTAGCACTGCTAGATGCCATCGCGCTAACACTCTTGACTCTAGATCTCTAGGCTTGACTGTATTACTTACTTTGATAAATCGAGCTAGATTCTAGATCTAGATTTTAGATCTCAATGCTTGCACTTAAATCGGCTAAGAATAGATCTTATTCTCACCTTCTGACACCATGTTGTGTTATTAGTTTGTTAGTAGATCATTCACACTAGATTTAGACATAGAGAGAGAGTCTGTAACACATTAGTTCATTTCAGCCATCTTTATTCAACCCCCTTCCTCTCGCCCGGAAGTGTCTAGTTACACGGCCTGTGTAGCATAATCTTACACATACGACAGTACAGCGACAAGCGTAGGACGCCGTCGTTACGTGTAATAGGGCCTATAGGAATGTTTCTATACAACCTGTACATGAGCACATAGACACGGCCTTCTCTCTGCACCGACAGGCGGAAGGGGTCGTACTGTATTTTACAGGAATGAAGTTGTGATTACTACTCACCATTTCTGTCGCCGATGCACCGAAACTTATTCGGTGGCCTCTGCGTTCTCGCCCTCATAGCAAACGCTTTTCGGCGCCATCTATGCTCTACTCGTGAGAGTGAAATGTTTTCACGTTTGTGAAAAAGTACAATGAATCGAACTTTTACAGTCTGTGTTTAGCACCCCTTGCAGAAGGGGAAATCCCGTTGCGTTCTTTGACTTTAATGAATTTTTCCAGTATAGTCTTTATTATAAAAAAACAACAACATTTTCGGTTGGAATGTTGCTTAAATTTGTACTCAATGAATTCTTAAACGGCTATTGAAGACTATGTAAAAGAAAACATTTTTAAAAAAGCAAGAATGCCAGGTCTAGCTTGATAGGATTCGATCCTAAACACTATGATCTCGAACTCTGCAGCCTTACCGATCGCCACTGAAGCCAATAAAGGAGACCAGAAGAACCTATAAAACCATTCTTCCATTCAAACTTGCTTGGCCAGAAAGTAACTAATCTGTTAAGTAAGAACGTATAAGTAAGTAAGTATGTAAGTAAGTAAGTAAGTAAGTAAGTAAGTAAATATGTAGGTAAGTAAGTAAGTAAGTAAGTGAGTAAGTAAGTAAGGAATGAAGGAAGGAAGCAATGAAGGAAGGAAGGAAGGAAGGAAGGAAGGAAGTCGTAGTATAAGTAAGTAAATAAGTAAGCGAAAGAGTGAATGATTGAATGTGTGAGTGAGTGAGTGAGTGAGTGAGTGAGTGAGTGAGTGCGTGAGTGAGTGAATAAGTGAGAGTGAGTGAGTGAGAAAGTAATTAAGCGAGTAAGTGAGTAAGTGAATCAGTGAGTAAGTTATTGAGTTAGTCAGTGAGTGAGTGAGTGAGTGAGTCAGTCAGTCAGTCAGTCAGTGGGTAAGTGAATGAGTGAGTAATTCAGAGTATGTGAAGGAATGAGTGAGTGAGTGATTAAGTTAATTAAGTGGGTGGGTGAGTGAATGAGTGAGTAATTCGATCAGAGAGCACGCGAATGAATGAGTGAGTGAATGAATAATTTAGTAATTAAGAGACTGGGTGAATGAGTAAGTGAGTGAGTAAGTAAGTAATTACGTGAGTGAGTGAGTAAATTAGTACATGAGTTAGTAGGTGAGAGAGAGAGAGAGAGAGAGAGAGAGAGAGAGAGAGAGAGAGAGAGAGAGAGAGAGAGAGAGAGAGAGAG
>JAUEKT010278717.1:0-11744 GCA_031762655.1 Doris verrucosa | reverse complement strand
ATTATTATTATTATTATTATTATTATTATTATTATTATTATTATTATTATTAGTATTATTATTATTATTATTATTATCATCATCATCATCATCATTATTTTAACAATATATCTTTATTGTCAACTTGTGAAAAAAGGAAACATCAGGGTATTGCAGTTGTTTCACACTGCCCGATGCACACAAAAACCCTGTAGAGGGCTCTGCCTGCACGTGTCAGTAAAGTTGTCAGGTTTGGTGAAGACTATGAAGAAAACGGGCCGTTGCTTACCTGCAGCCAGGCACCGAGTTTGGCACAGTCAAATGGACTTCATCAGAGTCAGATCTGAAGGACTCCAACAGAAAGAAGGCATTCTGGAAAATAAAGTTGTTGTTTTTTTTTAATATATATGCTATTCAATGCTTCAAAGTGAGGACCTGTATAAATTGTTCTCATGAATTTGAATTCTTACCTTTTAACTCGGCTTTCAAAATCATTCTAGAAAGCTTTGACATAAATGTCTTTCTGATATTTAAAACCAGAATAACTTTATGTCTTTCAAAACCCACACAAAACCATTAAATATTTGTAACAATAAAATGAATACAAGAAAATGTATTCAGACAATGCAGCACTCTTTTTCTTTTTTACTCATTAAGCCAAATAGCACCTAGGTTTCTTCTATGTTTATAAGGAGGAAAACATAATAAGATGTTCAATTTAACCCCAAATGATGTATTAATGTATCACAGCTTTTGGCTATTTTGAATTTTTCTTTAGCCTCTTTTGTTTACTAAATGAATGTCTTTCCTCAGGGAAAAAAAAGTCTTTAGAAAAATGTGATTTTGTTTTTTTTTAATGACATGATTGTTTAAATGTCTGTCATTTTCAAAAATGTTGAAGAAAAACTGGAATTTATTTTTCTCAAATAGGATTTAACATGTGACGACTGTATATCATAAAATGGATAGCTGAATAAATAAAGTTTTCATCACAAACATTTATTTCCCCCTTCAACTAAAATTATTCAAACACATCATGCCCATTTTATTTCTCCTCTCAAGGTTTTAACGCTTCAAGTTTATTATTTACAAAAACAAAAGGTATTAAGTCCATCAATGAGAGTTTAACAATCAGTGTTTTCATTTATTTTGTGGCCTCATTTATATATTGAAGCTATCATTTCTCAATGCAATTAGGCTCTTATGATAGTGCATTTCATTCTCAAATTCTTTTTTTCGGAAACAGCAGTATTTTTGCTTGTCTGTTTTGTTGACTATTGATTGTACAAAAGCCAGCTATTGATTTCCACATGGAATAAAGTATTCATGGCAATATTATACTCTTATGCACTTTGTTAAATGCTTTAAAAAGGCCTTACTAGAGGGCTCTATAAAAATGATTATTTCTAGTATTAGTATTTTTGCCGTTTTTGTCCTTGTTTCTATCGTTGATATCATTGATATCATTGTAGTATTAAAATAATCCTTATTCCTCTCCTCCATAAATGAAAGCAGCTGATATTTTGTTTAAAAACTATCTTAAATCTTTCACTGACAGACTAATAGCAGTCCACCTACTGAAGACCATTTGACAAAGATTCCCTCACGCCAGTAGAGTATCAGTGGATCAGGTTTCAAATACAGCATTTCCTGAGGAGAAAAACACAAAAGATAGCTTTCATAAAAGTGTTTTTTTCCCTTTGTAGGACTAAAACAAACTTCAAGCTATTCTGAGATTCAAATGAAAAACCTGATCAATAAAATAAGCCTCTTCCATATATGACCCATCAGTACACTTTCAAAGCTACACACACACGTTAAGACAGAATAATGTATTGTCACTGTAACAATGCAAAGAAATATCATAATAGCAATAAAACAGTCATCTATATTGCAAAAGTTCTGCCAAAGATATTCCCAACTCAATTTCAAGTTCAAAAAGCGTCTATAATCAATTAAATTTATTTTCATACTGTTGAAGCAAATTATATTTTATTGACATCTGGTTGATTCTGGCCTCAAATAATTTTTAGATCTACTAATCATGAGAAATAATCCCAATATCTAAGTTTGAATATTCACATAAACTTTTAAAATAATTAAAACAGCGTAAAAGAGGGGGGAAAAACCCTTCCTTTCAGGAGGATGTCATTATTAACATGTTTTGTTGCTTTTATTTTGTTAAAAGCCACTTGATCACTCATTCATCCTCCAAATCAAACCCATACCTTGGCACCCTTATTTTCAGCAAACACAATGAGTCTTGTCAGAAGACGAGACCAGAATCCAATGGGAGTGTAAGGCATCACATAATATCTGAAGACGAGTTCTGGAAGGAGAGACAAGAATTTACTTTTAAGAGACTTTGAATCCTAATGTTGTGACAAATTTACCAATTTTTTTTCAGTCAGAATATACATCCTTCACCCATTAACCCATTGAATATGAAACCCTGATATCTAGGACTAACTCTCTGGAGGCTATATCCCATAATTTGATATTTTGAGACTGGAACTATCATAATACTATTCAGCACTCTTGACACTTCTATCTGGTACTAAACATCCAGGTTTCTACAAAAATGAAAATTTAAACTAATACATTTGAATGGATTATTCCCTGAATTTGAATTTCAAATTTTTTATGACTTTAAAGCGAAAATAAAGTGATCAGTTGGTCTTTGTTTCCACTTAACCTCAAATGGTGAGCAGGTATAGGCCTGAAGAGGTGAATGAATCTCTAACAGACTATGATTTTTGTGGTGGTCGGCAGAACCAATCTGCCCCCGACAGACCTAGACTGCCCAAGCACACGACCGACCGGAGTCGGCCCGGTAACACTCCAACCTCCCCTTTGTTACCCCCCTATCGCCACCGCCGCAGTGTGGCTGGCCACTGCACACGACGGCCCCGAACCGTCCACGCACTGAAATCTAGATCTAGATCAACGATAAATCAAATAGATGGAAGATATGAAATAACGAAGAGCCTAGACCAAGAAAACAGTACTTAGCTGTAGTCCACGAGAGAGAAGCACGCTCGACGACTTCACCCAGCCACGATCCCAAGCGGAATGACGCTTGCCCCTCTTCGTTCCTCCCGCGCATGTACGCCGCGCATGCGCAACACCGCATCACGTGATGCATCACGACCAACCGTCGTTTCTCAAACAATCTAGCACGAATTCTGGGAAACGCTGTTGAACGATGTTCAAGAAACGACCTCTGGGAATTACCACAATTCGCCACATCGCCGACATAGTTGATCCTCGATACAAGATGGTTGATACAAGATGGCGGACAATGCCCGGGGTAACAAACGAAAAAGCTCCCAACCTACTCTGTTCCCTGACTATGGAAATCTTCCCCTGTGTTTTGCAGGCACAGATGCAAGATCTAGGATATAATTAGCTCAGCCATTGACTTTGATCTATTCATGGGAAGCGCTTTGTATGCAAAATCTTGTTTTCACACGTTGCCAAGCGATTTCCTATTCAGGTAGTTGATTTCCGGTATCCGTTTACTAGAAACTGATAATAATGTCTATCGGGTAACCATTTTTTCTTGGTCACATCTAGGAAGAGAAAAACAATATAAAAGACTGAAACCAAAGGATACGATTAAGAACAAATGACAAATGTATTATATTAAAGTAAGATTTTAACACTGCTAGGGCCTATGCCGGGCCATGATCAGGGTGAGGCTCTCACACTGCCAGCATGGTCTTTGATGCTACGCGTGTGGTTGCCTGGGCCCAACACAGCCGTGTGGATCAGCTGTTTTTGTTGCGCTGCAAAGCCAAGTGTCCAGTGTTTTGCTGTGTTGATAAGGTCGTGTTGTTGAATTATTGTTATTAAATAAACTAGATTTCTCAACCAATAAAAACGCTTTTTTTCTGAGCAAATGTGATTGCGTAATCACTAACCAATGAGAACATGCGGGCACACCTACCAGTAAAAATGATGTTAACTGCTCTCCCAACCACTCACCTTCCCCCATTATCGAAGTGTGGTAGCCGATGGCTTTTGCTCTTTGATCTTGTGTCACCGCCAGGCTTCCCCAGGCTCCCATACGTCAACCGTTTTCGCTTGCCTCTTCTCCCCCTCCCCTCCATGTTCATCATAATTATTCTGTCTGGGTTATTTTCACTCATAGAGTCATAGTCCTATATGACTATGACTACAATATACCTGTATTAGTCCATATTACTCCTGTACATCGCTTGGATATAATGGGTCTGAGATCAGTTCACTAAAGATAAAACATATTTTACTATAGAATGCAAGTTCATTGGATTTGAATTCTACTTCTCATGTACACATTCTAACATGGTTGGGATGTGTCTTGTCACAGGTACTGGTCTGTGCATCACATTGTTATATTTCACGGCGGTCATGCCATGCCCCCTTTTTCTGCCATCTTGAAAACCCTGTGATAACGACATAATTTTCCAGTCCTGCACAATGTCGTTATCCAGTGGTTGCACTGTACAATGTATTACCCAATATGCCTTGAGGCTAGACTGCACACAAATACAAAACATGTGGGATTGAGCCTTTTACGATATATGTACATTTTATACACACGGTTACACAGCTGAATATTGAGCATTCTGTAGTTTCATTATGATAAAAGAGAAATCATTTTTCGTATATTTTCATATAGAAGAGCAAGTTGTAAAGTAAGGTAACAATTAGTTAAAATGAAGACATTGATTGCAGTCCTAATATTGTTCTTCTTTGTTTTTCTGGATAAGGGAGGACTTTTTATTGAGAAATTCATATTAGTTTAAGTTTAAGCTAAGTAGGCTTTTTAGTGCTCTACCTGTGTTATGTTAGGTACAAGTTCTGATGTTTTTGATGTTTTTGTTCCCTTAAACTGACACTACCTGTGCTACTAATGTTAACATTAAACAGTGATGACTATATTGAGTTAGATCAAGGCTCTACCAAGAAGCAAAAGCTTGTTCAAATAGAAAAAAAGGAGATGAATGTCATCCATTTGATACTTTGTGACAGAGTAAAGAGATGTTACCTCTGTTAGAACCTCATCGGTATTGTGTACTTGATTTCAGGAATCTTCCTTTGTGTACAATCCTCAAGCTCTCCTAGATTTTCCAAAAGAGGTAAACCATGATGTCTTGTACAGAGAAGGCAAGAATCTGAAGGTAAATCTATACAAGTACATGTATTTTTCTTACAGAAAACTCTAATAATTAAAACTATTTACTTTGTGAAGCATACAAAGTTGTATATACATACGATTCTCTGCCTTTTAGCCAAATTTAGCTAATCATCTATGACTTTTTGAATAGAATGTTATCATATTGCAGAATATTCTCTCAACTGAAGCTGCGTTTACCCTCATCTGGCTTGAGTGAAACAATATATAGGAGTAAATTCTCCTATAAGGGAAGGATACATGTGATGCTTGTGCCTGAAAACCAGTATCACATAATCCATTATCAGTTTACATTCTACCACAGCACCCCCTTATGGAAAGTAATAGTGTCCGTACCAGGAACTGTTTGACAATCATGTTTCATTTATAGGGAATGAATAGTTATTTTTTCATATTTATATATATGTATCAATTTTTTGCATTGTTATTTTGTGAATTTTTTTGACAGATGGCTAGATTCTGAAAACTAGAAGCTTATTTACAGGAAAAAAGCTTCATGTAAGTGGACATGTTAACATGATGTACATTAGACTAATGAAAATTGTCATCTATTTATTTACCAGAAAAATGCTATGTTTTGTACAAAAATAGAGAAAGCATTGAATGTAAAAGGACGATGTATTCTAAAACTTTATATTACAAGGTTTTAAATATTTTTATTCCCCAGGGAGAAGTCACTTACACACCGCGTTTGGTAGCTTTTGATTTAAGTCACAGTTTGGGATCTCTCAAGAGAGAAGGCCTTTTGTATGATGCTCAGTCTGAAGACAACATCAAATGGTATCTACAATGCTAGAATTGACCATCACATGATAAAAATTATATTTTAAATGCAGACAGCCAATTTTAATGAGATCGTCTTGCATTTTATTTCAGCAATACTTCAAATACTTAACTCTGCTGATTACGGCTCATGGTTCACAACATTTCTTTTCTTTTTAGTTAAGCTCTTTAACAGTTGTTCTTTTTTTTTTTGTTGGTTCATGATATATGTTGTTGCTTATTTGATTACATTTTTCCTTAGAAATAAAGCTCTAACATTTTAAGATATTGTAATGAGATAATGTCATAAATCATTTAGATTCTTTAAAATACATCCTTGAAATATATATTCTATGATGTCTTTCTTGTGGCCAGGACGGGTGATGTCACTCTTCATCAAGCTCAAGCTGTGAAAAAGAACAGATATTTAGAGGATCTTGATTTGGAGGTATGTAATGTATTTTTAAAACATGTTGTACAGAAACACACGTGGGAGATTGAGCGTTTCATATCTTGGGAGGGGAAGGAGCCTCCACAGCAGAAACAGGCTTCAGGTGCTCGTGTAGGCTAGGGATGGTTGGAGGTTTATCGTTAGCGGTCTATACCTTGGCACAGGATGACCGGGCAATGATGATAATGTGATTTTTTATATGATTTGAATACAGTGATTCACCCTTGATGACAAAAATTAAGAAAACAAGTTATTAGCTGGTATGCAGAAAGAGTCTAACCTATGTTTGCAAAGTCTGCTTTGCCTACTTCACTTAGTTATACAGTGCAAACCGCTTATAGCGACATCACCGGGACTGGTGAATTCATGTCGCTATAACCGAATGTCGCTAAATCCGATCAGTATATAAACTGAAGGAAAAATAATGAGAAAAGTACTACGATGTATTGGCATGAATCAAGGCCAGTGGTAAATTATATATGGCCTTAAAGAGGGCCATGGTTAGAGGTTAGGAGAGGTTGGGAGCTAGTTGGTGAATCTGGCTTGCCAACTTTCTTTGATCTCTGAGTGTGCATGCCTCATAACCTTGTCGTCTGCTTGCTCAGTCACATCAAAGAGTGTGCCAGCACTTATGTTTTCTTGGGCAAAACGCTTCAGGGTTTCAAAAATCCAAGGCTCCTGGCTTACTACAGCGATGAAAGATAGATAGCATCAAATAATATTAAAATTTCCCCCACAATTTTGACGTTTCTGTCAGTGTTGACATTAATAGTCGCTAAGTTTATTGATTTATTTATAAGTATATAGTGCCGTTGGTGGCAAATCGCGCTGGGAAAACTTGCGCGTCATCATCAGCTGAGTAGTCCAATAGTATATAACATGTGGCAAATCAGGACACAGCGACATTTAGTTGATCGACTTTCATTTTTGTGGTAGAGCGTGTAGATTAGGTCACAATGATCACATGTTGTTGTATGTTGGACTCGCGCGGGACGAGTGCCATGACAAAAAGTAAAATTTGGTTCTGGTAAAATCACGAGCCGGGCGGCGCCTCGAAACAGGCGTTGACTACACCTACACAGACAGCATGTCACATTAAATGCGTGATGGCACACGGTTGAAATCAAGTGTGATTTGCCGAAAACATGAGCCACTATAAACTTGGCATAACCTGTGCTCCCTACTCTCTCACTAGTCAAGGAGTGAGCGGTGTCACTGATCAGCGAGAGGCTGTTGCCACTGGTCAGACTGACCTAAGACAACCATGTTTATCGGTCGATGAGCAATCGTTCTCATTGGCTGTGATTGTGATAGCTTTGGGCGTTGTATTTTATTGGTCGACAAGCAAGAATTTTCAGTATTTTGACCTAGAAATGCCGATTCTGACCATATCGGGGCGTCGCTATAAGCGAAATCGTCAAATTTCATGTCGCTACATCAGAGATTTCGTTACTAATGATTTATAAGGAATAAAACGGGACTTTGAAGTGATGTCGCTGTATCCGATGTCGTAAGTGGTTTGCACTGTATATGGCTGGGTCATGTAAGCCAGTTAGTCTGGTTTGTGTATATATACATGGTAGAGCAGGTCTCAATTTTCCGCTCTTTGGTGAATGTTTGGTGTTATAGTTTCCTCTGATATTACCACTATCACTCAAAGAGAGTTCCTGGCGGGAGCACTTGCCAGTGTTTCTGCCAATAATTCTTGATATTATAGACTTATTTTTGTCTTTTCCTTTTCCGAACCTCTTTAATGTTAAAATACTTTTAAAAGGCTTTGATTTTTAATTGGCTTTTTATTGAATTTTGTGTTCCAGCCTAAGGGATTCAGTAATGTTTGTTTTGAAAACATGGTCGTCTTTCTGGATAACATGGCAAGCTCTTCCTTTTTCAAAATTCCTAGTTGAGACTGTATTCATAAACACTGTCAAAAATTTTGCTGCAAAAATAATCAATTTCCTAGATTCTGATAGTAATGTAAGGCAACTTTTTAAAAACACGTTTTGTATAGTATTACATAAAAAAACATGTTATAATGTGTCTGCACAATTGTTCAGGCATCACACATCATTTTTTTAATCGCCAGATTCATAAAGAGCCGTTGGTGTTGCTGAAACTTAAAATAGAACTAAGAACTATGTGATAGATAGAGTAAAGGTAATAGGCAATGAAAAAATAAGACCCGCAGAGCTTGCTTCAGTCATTGGGATTTTTTAAAATATCGTTTTTATGTTTTGTTTGCAATTTCAGGAGAGGACCAATGGATGATGGAGGGCCAATGGCTAAGAGGAGAGTAGTTGGAGGGGCATTCTCTAGGTTCGGACCTTGTACTTATGGATCTTTGATGGGACATTTTATTCCATCTTTCTGTTTTAATGTTGGGGTTATTTTGTTTTGTTTGTTTTTGTGTGTGTGTGATATTGCCCATAAGGTAACTTAATGTTCTTACCATACACATGTGTTAGTTATGAATAGGCTTTAGACACAGTGTAAAACTTGTCATAGTATGAACAATCTTAAAAACTAAGTAGTCTAAAATTTGTTGTTTTAAAAGACAACTTAGCAAAATACAGAGTTGAAATGTGGTCTTTTTAAAATATGACATTGAACAAATCATTAAACTAGGCTGGAATATGTTTAATTTTATTACCATCTTATTTTCTAATATTTACAATGAATACAGAATTATTATAGAATAAAATATTTAACTGAAGATTGAGTACTCACATTTTTTATGGCTCTCCAAAAACCTGATAAATTTTTGCATCTTAATTTTAGGCTTGGCCCACCACCTGCACTGGCTAGAAGACGAGAGCGGGAGGACAGTCCATACGAGGATGAACCTCCAAACCGGGTATCTGCTACACTTGAATAGTCATAAATTTAGATTGCATTAAATGACTTTAATAAATAAATTACTTTTTAAGTGCACCGTAATGCATGTTTGCTTTCCAGTTTGTTGTAGTTTAAAGATGGATTTCATCAGTGACAGAAAAAAGATGTGATTATTTCCTTTTTTACATATCAGTGTTTATGTCATTTTTGTGCTGTATAATTTTGTTTGTACTGTTTTTCGTAGTTTCCTCCTAGCTTTTTGTTCATTTAACTCTCAATATCATAATATACTTCAGTTTTTTTCAAATACTTATAAAGGGTCTTTCTTATTACCCACTCCCTCCCTGGGTTTTATGTCCTAGTGATTGCTGCTTTTGTTCAGTCAGATATCATATAATGCCATCATGCATTTTACTCGTGTACCCGCCTACTGACTTGTTACAAATGTACAACAAAGTGTATTTATTCTCTTCCATCAGCAGCTGTCTCTACAATCTTCTGTCGTAGCTACCTCAAGAGAAGCAAAGAACCGCGAGGAAATCATGCAGGAACAAACAAAAGATAAAGAGGGCATGCAAAGGTATCATGAGAGAGTACCTTTTTTAATTCTAAGACAACTTACTATTCTCATATTCTTTAATTATCTTGGGGTTTTTTTTTGGTTTTTCATAAGCCTCTGTAATTTTACTTTACTTCATACTTGCTGTCATCCATGGTCTCACAGCTGTTGCAACAGAAAGATTTCCTTAGTCCGGGCAAAAGGAAGCACTGTACTATTGTAGCCTACTAAGCCTATCAACTAAACGTAACCCTATCCCTAACCCTAATCCTATTATCCCTATCTGTATTCTTAATCATATCCCTAACCCCAACCCTTTAGGTTTTAGTGAGTTTTGATAACAATGTAAAATCACGGTCTGCCCCGAATTAAAAAATCTACCCGTTGCAGCTTTAGTGAAAGATATGCATAAGGATGTGATGTTGATCTATAGACTTTGAAATTTTTGTCTTATGGTTTCATCAGTCATTTCCTAACTCTTGAACAACAAAAGCGAATTTGCTGGCTGACGTCAGCCAGCATTACTTCCCTTGTGACATCAGCCGACGGCTGCAGCGCGAACGCCCATTGCCGATTTTCATGGTTTTAAAGAAGAAAATAGCATTGTCACAGGCTCCATCCGGTTGCCGGCGGCAAATTGGCAGGTTTAGCGTGTACGTACCCTAAGAGTGTCGAAAGGAGTAGCTTGCTTTCTTATACATTTGAAGGGCATCACGAGTTGATGCATTTTTTTTCATTTTAAAGTTTTCCTGCCTTTTCTTGTTGCAGTGTTCACTACAGTTTATATTGGTGCCGAAATGAACTTTAGATAAAATTATAGTTAACCATCCATAAAATGACACTGACAATATGTGTTACACATAAGGTTTATTTGTATTTTTAATCCGTTGCCCTTTTAGGAATCGTCGGATGTTTGGTCTTCTCATGGGTACGTTGAACAAGTTCAAGACAGAATCAAAATCACTGGAGTCAAAGGTAAACAAGTGCTTGATTTTTTAAATGTTGCAATTTGTTGAGTTAAATATTTGGCCATTGTTCAGAACAAACTTTGACTTTGAGGCTTTTTTCAGCTGGCAATCGACAAATGTTGTTATCTCCTTCTGTTTCCTATATTTTCTTTAATTCATCCTGCAGAGGAGACACAAAACGGTGGTTGGGGGGGGTGGGGGGTTCTTACACGCCAGCCTCTTTTTATGTGGTCTTGTGTTTGTTTTTTGTGAAATGCATTTTGTTGTTATTTATTTTTGAGATATCATAGGAGGCCAACGGCAGATCTTTTTTGAGACATCTCTGTTCATATGACTGTAAATGGCTAAATGCCTAAAACTCAAATCAACAAACAACAAACCTTCATGATGTACATGCCTTGCATGAAACAATGAAAGAAACAAAACATACAAAATAGTTAAAGGAAGGAAGGTGGATTTCACCAATATCCAGGATAAATCCATTGTCTTTTTATATTTGTCCTCAAATAAGCATGCAGTTGGTATGCACTCTACTTTGTTCTTTACTTGCTTCAAGTTGTGCTGTTGTCTCTTTCATCTAGCTTTTCCCTTTCGGTTCTCCCTTATGTGGCTGCAGATGGTTATCGGGGTACATAAGAAAAAAGAAAAACAAATATCCTCAAATTATTTTCTTTTGATTTGTTTTTCACTGAAAGGAAGAGCAGCGGAAGCGGATAGACAAGAAGCTGGAGGAGAATGCAGAGAAGGAAAAGAAAAAGTTCAAGCAGGAGACGAAGCAGCTGATCGAGGAGATGCACCTGGAGGAGACGAGGATTTCAAGGCTTCAGCAAAAGATGGACGTTGTTCAAGAGGTAAGGCTGATTATCAACATACTCTAAGGTATCGAATAAAAGGGGGGGTAGGAATAAAAGGGGGGGGGGGGCTGGACAAACGGTCCAAAATTAATAAAAGGGGGGGATGGAATAAAAGGGGGGGGCGGGTGGACAAATGGTCCAAAATGAATTTAAAAAA
>JAUEKT010278606.1:0-11747 GCA_031762655.1 Doris verrucosa | reverse complement strand
CCCCCCCACCCCCCCCCCTTTCTCTCTTTCTCTGCGTGTCTGACGTTACTCAGTGGCACTCCAGATTTCATTTTAATCTATGAAATATCAAGAATTTTAATCAATCTCATAGATTTGTCATGAATCATGTCTGTTGTCACAGAGATACACAAAATTTAATTTAAAATGAATATGGCATCAATACGGACGTCATCAACAAAGCACTCGTCCTTTTCTTATTAAATGTACATTTGCAAGGTTTGCACCTTTCCCTCTTTTCTATTCTATATCAGACAGCAGTCTCATGTACATTTGACATAGATCTATCACTTTGATAACAGTTGCAAACATAACATTAACACTATTTAGCGAGGCCTACAGAATATCCAGCAGTGACAGGCTGCAGAAATACATGTACTTTCAATTCAATACTCAGGACAGGAGATCAACGATCAAGCACAATCATTATTTGTACGTGAAAAGTGAGGCTGATGGTTGATTGTCAATCGTGTGGGAAAGAAACACTGAAACAGTCTAATAATAACTGACAATGTTTCTAAATAAAATAATTAGCTTTGTTCACCAACAGAAAAGTCCCGGAAACCGAACGAGTGTAAATGTAATTGTACATTTTTGAGTCTTTACTAACTTAGCCTGAGTCATTGAGTTTTACCACAACAAAACAGCTGCTGTCCAAAGGGTAGCAACCCAGTATATTGACTTGTCCAATGTCATCTTTGAATTACCGGTATTCCATCTTGACTTGAAGAACCCTCTTTAATTTTATTCTTCCTCCACTTCTCGTCCTAATCCTGCTTCTTCCTTTTATCCTCATATCTTTTCTTGTTGCTCCATCAATCTATTTGGGCAATTAGGTAACCGTCTGCTTTGTTGGTTAATTGTTGATTAACGGACTTTGCTTGAGAGGCATTCAATCTATTTTTATTCTTCCTCCACTTTTCATCCTGAGCCCATTTCTTCCTCTTAACCTTTCTTTTCTTGATTCATTTATTATTATTCTACTTTGGTAATTAGGTACGGTAGCCGACTGCCCTGTTGATTTATTGTTGATTAACTGACTTTGCTTGAGAGGTAAATCTACTAAACTTGATTTCTGATCGACACCCAAAAGGTGACAAGTTCTGGAGGCTGCCTTTTTGTTACTATCATGCGTAATGACTCAGTATAGCATCACTGATACAATCTATTCTAACTGCATTGCACGTGCTGGTATTGAGGTTACTGAATGTGAGAGAGAGCACCCCTTTGTTTCAGCATCTGCAGTGAAGTTTGCCTGGTCCAGACAACTAAGGCCTGCTAACTAACGCACTAATACTTCATGTACTCACAGCCATTTGACGTCATCAATGGCATGTACGGCAGCAACAAGAGAAAGCTCGGAAGCAATAAAGTTCATTCATAGACTTTTGCATCCCCATTGTAATGTTCCTACTGCTAGTGCTACCCATCTCATATCCATGCACTTTCTACTAACTGTAATAATAACAACCTTAATTTTAGTTTCCAGACTTTGTGAATTTGGATTTGACCGTGAGAGAGTTGTGAATGCATCCTTCAAGAACTCTTTTTGTCAGCTGACAGTGAAATTGATTCATAAATGTAAATAATGTAATTAGCCATGATCAACTCATCACGTGACAGCAACATGGTCAGTTCCCACCTGTAATCACCTTATAGCACTTAGCAGTGGAAACATTAGAATTACGATGAAAGTTGCGCTAAGGGGATGCAAAAATCTATCATTATGATGGTCTTCATGGCATCTGAACTTTCTTAAAGGCAACTTTAGTGAGAAGCCCAGTTTTCTACTCGTGAATGAAATCTCTAATTGAAGCCCACAACTATTTATATATTATATAGGTATATCCCAATAACAGATCTATCAACTGAGAAAACAAACCTGTTGAGGCACAGGAACACAAAAAATAATGCAATAAAAATTCTTGATCACTTTATTTTAGCAGATTATTGAATATAACTATAGGCCTACTTTTAGAAAAAAAAGTTAAGTACCAGATGAATACCCATGTGCCAAATAGTAACCAGAACACCCTTCGCTCATGGCGCATGTGGGAATGAAACTGCTGTCGCAGCACTCGGTGTAAACCTTTCATACAATGTGAAAGTGATTACAACGGTTGACATCGTTTTCCAAGTTTTTTTTACATTTTCTAACCTAGGTGTTTTGTTTTGCTGGTGGTGCTTGAACTTTTTTTGAAGAGTTTATAATGGATCATCTTTGAATAATAATGCTGCATTATCTTACTAATAGGAAGTACAGTCGCTCAGTGGTTAGAGCATTGGACTGGTGACGGAGAGGTACCGGGTTCGAATCCCGCTGCGGGCATCGTGTATTTTCCTTGAGCAAGAAAATTTACTCCATTTGCTTCATTCGGCTCAGGTGTAATTGAGTACCAGCAAGGTCTGGGGAGTAATGCCTGCGATAGACTAGCGTCCTGTCCAGGGGATGATCTTGTATCATCTGTTCCGGTAAACGCTACTGAAACCGGGATAAGCTCCGGCTCTATGGGTCTGTCTAGGCCTAGAAGGAACTTTATATCTTACCAATAGAAAGACAATGAGAAATGGGAATTTTTTCCGATTCCAGAAGATCCCACTGAGTGCAACCTCAATGGATGCGGCATCTTGTGAATGTGAAACTGTCCTCTCCTCCCTCTCAGTCTCCATTGCTAGAGGTGCGTCTCAATTCTCCAGGGGCAAAAGGAGGCATGTGTTTTCTCTCTTTCTCTCTTCTCTCAGTTCCCTTATCAATCCTATGTCATGATCATTAAATATATTCCCTCCTAATCCATTTAAAATGTATTGAAGTGGAATGTATGATTGCCATGCAACATAGCCCAGGTTTAATTTTAATTTTAATGTCAGTTTCTAATAATGGTTCAATGACTTCCACAAGTATATCCAACCATGTATAATTTACATAAATGTACAGGGTCATCATAGAGGAGGCACAGTGGCTGAGTGGTTAGGGCCTCAGACTACTGACCGAGAGGTATGGGGTTCGAATCCCATCTGCGACCATCATGTATATGTATTTTCCTTGAGAAAGAAAGTTTACTTTGCTTCACTCGACTCAGGTGTAGATGAGTACCAGCAAAGGCTGGGAAGTAAAACCTATGATGGACTAGCGTCCTGTTCAGGGGATGATGTATTTATTTTATGTTCCGCTGAACGCTACAGAAACCGAGATAAGCTACGGCTCTTTAGGTTTGACATGGCCTAGAAGGGACTTTACTTTTATTTTTATTTTACTACAGGGTCAAAGAAGAAGTATAAAATAACAACACAATTCAAATGGAATCACACGATATAAATCATTTTTCATGTATGAATTCATTTTATTTTCACAATCTCATCCTAATCTGTTCAATTCATTTCAAAACATATGTAAAAAGTGATCTCAAGACCACATGAACAAATGACAATGTGTTCTTAAGTTATAGCATGAATACTCAAGAGAAAGGCATTGGCATTATCCACTCTACTATTCACATGTTAAGATTATACATTTAAATACAATAAAATGCATGTTTGTTGTCGGGGAATCCTCTATCAATTTATAGAGATAGATCTAGATCTAGATGTCTAGATCTAGATCTATGTCCATTATTGTTCGTACTAGTATTAGTTACTGTTTGTGATAACTCTATCGCTGTTTAAATCTATGGAATTATGTTCATTTATTCTTATTCGATGCCATACTCGATGCTTGTCAGTGCGACACTGACCGAACGGTCACCGGAAGAGGAAATAAACATGGCTTAAACCAAGAGAACCTGTCACTTTTCCATTCCTATTATTTCACATTTTGGCACCTCCGACAGGACAATTCAATTCAATATGCCTAAACAATCACAATCAAGATAAGTATCAAAACATTATGTTTCTTAGGTCTGGATACAGATGTCAGATTTAGATCTAGATAATGGAAGATTTAAAGTGATTGACGAAAAGGAGAACCAGATTGAAGTCTTCCATTACTAGATCGTCAAGTATCTCTCACAGCTTTTAGAAGAAGACAGCTTAGATCTAGATTGCATAATATTACAAGAGAGAATAATAGCAACAGAAGATTTATTAAATAGATATCGATAAATCCAGGAAAGTTGTCTCGAATTAAGTGATGAACAAACTTTAATTGAAACCATAGATGTAGAGACAGAATTCGAAGAAAAGGCCCTCAGAATAATCATTAAAGAAAAGTCAAAATTGGGTGCGCTTCAATTCCATAACCAGTCAAGGGAGACAACTTATGCCAAAGAGAAAACAGACAATCTTGATTCTCACTTCTACAAATTACCCAGAGTAGAAATCCCTACCTTCAATGGACAATTAACTAAATGTCATTAGTTACACTTCATGCCGTCATCATAGCAAACTACATTCCAAGTCACAAAATGCAACATCAGGTATTAACTGAGGGTTGCCAGCGAAAAGAGCAGAGGTTAGGCCTTCTTTCAACTTGACCTACCTTTAGTCTTTGGAGAAATGTTATACATGTATATGGCAATGCTAAAAAAAGAAATTATCACCTGCCATACACCATGTAGTAATTTTCCATTCCTCTGACCCATGTTCCTTAGAATTACACGCATAACGATCACAGAAGTGAGCCCAGAGGGGATGAAAAAAGTGGTTGCGACATGAATGGCTGGCATTTTGTTCAGAAAGGAATATCAAGTCTTTGGTTAGTAGCTTTGGGGCTAACAGATTTAACGGTGTTTTTCAAAATTCTTGTGCTTTAATTTATCACCAGTATTATGACATCCTGACATCTTTATCTGATTATTGTACATTGTCAAATCAAAAGTTACAAAATGTCCTTGCTGACATGGAAGATAGTGACATTGTTTCAGCAATTGCTGCTATGGCTTTATTACATGTATTTGTTGGTTTTTTTTTAACAGAGCCTTATTGGAAATTAATGAAAAGTGAAAAAACGTATGTTGATTTCCCATTGGGTGCCAGGACAGAAGAAAGATTGAATTACTGGGAGAGTGAGGATATGTGTATTGTCAACAATTGTCACCTTGAATTTGTTTTTCATGATTAGACTTTTGGAAAGTAGACATTCAGAATTTCTTAACATCAATGTCAACAAACAATCTTGACGTTGGTCACAGAATGTAAAACTGTCATTCCTGTTTCTCTGTAATCTTGCCAAAAGTATTGATGATGGAGGACGTGGTGGTACCATGCTAGATGGCATTGGTGATCTCAAAATGAAAGACATTGCTGGCAGATTATTTAGATGGTGGTGTGTTTGGGTATAATCTTGAGGAAAATGTTGTGTCTATATTGAATTAAAACATGTCCCCTCATCAACCCTCAAGGGAAAGGTTGTTCAGCGATTTAAATTTCGATATTAATCGCCGTCGCAACACTTCCCTCCACCTTCATTCCACCAAGGACGTTAAGGGAAGAGGAACAAAACTGCATTATGGTTGAAAAATCAAAATTCTGGTTACAGGAAAAAAAACTTGTTGCAAACGCAATCATGAAAAATACATGTAGTCATCAGTGGAGAAAAACAAAGTATAGAAAATGAAAAACGTGTCATAGAAAAAATCAAAGAAAGATGAAAAAAAATAATATGAGAAGACTTGAGAAAGACGTAGCCATGAAAGTATGAAAAAAATCAGCCATCATAGACCAAATCACTGCGCAAGGAGGTGTGTGTTCTTCAAAGGAAGAAGTTGATGGACTAATGAAATGGCCTAAGGCCATAGAAAATCTAAAGGCACAAATAAATTTAGGCAGCTGTGTAGAGGGGAGAGCAAGTGGGACTTTAAGCACATTGTATCTTCAATTAATTTGCTTGTTTATTTGGGAGAATCTGTCCCTGAGAATGAGAATATACCGCGACAGAGGAAAAAACACACACGAAAATTAGAGTAGAAGGCCGACTAAAACTATAATAATATGTTATGTACTTGGTTGTATAGTTTTATTTAATGTATCATTGATTGTTTATTATGGGGGGGATGTCATAGCAATTTTTACTGAAATTTTATAATTTGTATCCATTTCTAAAGCTCTATAATAATGTAATTTATTGGATTAATTATTTCAAACTGTTTAATGTATTGTTGAACGTGCTTTTAAATAAGAAAATGTAATGCTGTCATCTGTGCTTGTTTAAAGTCTTAATATTATGACCATGAAAAATCGTACAATTATGCTACGGCACGACATGCTGCAATTTTTGTAAGTCAAAAAAATGTTTACTGTAAAAATTCATAACTCGGCTGTTTGATGGAATTTGATACTTCTTGTGTTTTTTTATTTTCCTTGTCTCCGTGAGCAAAATGCCAATATTTCAATTTCATACATCTTTTACACTGATTTTTTTTACCTGTGGTATGGAACCCAGCTCACTGGTGATGAAAAACTTACAGATCGAACCTAGACTTTGCAACATTCTCAATCTCTTCAGCATCAAAGTGGCAGCAATGTCACCAATGAAAAAGGTGTATGCAGTAGTGTTTGATGAAATGTCAATTAAGGCATTTATATCTATACTGTCATATGATCCATCCAGAGATTTGGTCGAGTGATTTGAGGACTACGCGTTGCTAGGAAGGGAAGACGGAAGAAGCCAGACACTCATGCACATGTCTTCATGGTTAAGCACAAAAAGGAAACAACCATTTTCATACATGCTTCTCAATGCTATCAAAAGAGTTGTCCGCCTTGGTCCTCATCCTAAAGCCATCATTTGTGATCAACGATCAAACAATCGCTCACAATGGGAAGTCTGGGAGTTATGCAAATAAATCACTATTTTAACATTAATGAGCACAAAATCTTTGTGCTTTATGATCCACCATATTTGCTGGAAAGTGTATGAAACGATCTGCGTAGTTTTGGTTACATAGTTAATGGGTATACCATCTCATGGGAATACATAAAAAAAATTCTATAAGATGGATTTGACACATTCGATCAGAATGGCACCCAAACAGACAAGTCGCCACATTGACATGCCAGTATTTGCAAATCTCAGAGTGAGTCTTGCAGCTTAAGTTCTGAGCCATACCATTGTGGCTAACATCACTGTCAAGGTTTGGGGTGGCAAACTGCCCCAGGAAGCTACGGCCACTGCTGAGTTTGCTGAATCATTTGATCAGCTGTTCAATTGTTTTAGCAACAGAATGCTGAAGAGCAAAGCGACCATGCACAATCCAAATTCTCTGAGTTCTGGACATGAAATGTTCTTGAAACAAAAACATGAGTTGGATAAAGAGCATAAAGCCTCTAAATCAGTCAGACACTTTGTCCTACTTGGCAGGACGGAAGTTGTCAATAGAAGCCTTACTACAACTTTGGAGGCATCTGAGAGACGACTGCAGATGGAAGTTCTTCCTGACCAGCTGTTTAAATCCAGACAGTCCGGAGAACTTGTTTTCCATCATCTGAGTCGGAGCAAAAAGTGGCCATACAGTCAATCCAGACTCCAGGGAATTGTGCCTGGCGTTGCGGCAGACTATAGTCGATGCCGTTCTGGTCTCTGGAAGCAACATCAGGATGGATGATGTAGAGCAGTTTCTTTTTAGTTTTGAGAACACGATGTCAGCAGGACAGAATGTGGTCAAGAAGACGAGACTGCAGGAAGATGTACCTCATAAGCTGCAGAAGGTCTTGAGAGCTCCCCCACCAATTCTCACATCAGCCGAGACCAACATTCTTGCCTACATTGAAGGATACATTGGAATGAAACTGGACCCTCTCTCTGTGCAGTGAATGAAAAGCAGGGCTGCCAACCCACAGGAATGAGAAAGAGTAATGGAGAATACAAAAAAAGAGTAATTTGAGGGAGAAAATCCTATTTGCCCTCATTTTAGATAGAGTTACACATGAATGAAGCGAGAACAACCTGATGGTAGGACTGCCAAATTAACAGCGCGAAATGTTGTGGCATCGAAGCAATATTCTTGTTTCTAATACCAGATATCAAATCTAAATATAGATCTAAGCAAGACTTCATAATGATTATGAAGTCTTGTTTAGATCTATATTTAGATTTGATATAATGATCAATAAGGAGACACTTGAATACGAATACAAATTATTACAGTTAGCAATAAAATGAAGGTTGAGAAGTGAGCCCGGAGATTTACAGTGAACGCTTTCATTTTCACTTATCTAACTGTTACTGGCCGTATTTTACGGAAAATTACGTTAGACAGCAATGAAAACCAAGAAATCCTAATAATCACGATTATGATCCTAATAACGTAATGTAGGCTTGGAAATCCTAATGATCATGATTTTTTTCCTTATGGTTGGCAGCCCTGTGTAAAGCCATGATAATGCAACCAAGATCTGATCACAACCTGAAACATGATTTCATCTGCTCGAAGAACTTTACTCCAAATCCAAACAGTGGACTGTGTGCCGCAACTGATATACTAATGGACAAATTGTCAACTGCTGAGGATACCTTCCGTTGAGTTTCAAGCCTATGCATTCATTCTACAGGCTTGACAATGCATAATATAAGAAGAAAATCCTTGGAAGCAGTGCATGACAGCGGACTGAAATGTAAGAAGGCCCAGAATAAGTGGGATCTCCACTTGCCGGTGATAAATCTGTTTATTCCTGTTTGTTAATGCACGTCTTCATCATCTAGTGACCCATTACTAACAAAGAGACTTTCACTGAATTTTTCACCATCTTCAAAACCTTATGTGAAGAAAATAACATCCTCAACCAATGCTTCCCACATAAACAACGTTGACGAAAGTGGTTTCCCTCTCGACTCATCAAAATACAAGTTCTTCACCGAGAAAAGCGTGAGGCAACTTTTCAACGTCATTGGAGGCTCCAGGAGAGAGCAGATCACCGTCAATGGTTGCTGTTCAGCTGACCGAACAATGCTACCACCATATATCATCTATTCTGCAAAAAATCTCCGCTCTAAATGGACAGATGATGCACAAAAAGGGACCCGTTTTAATATAACTGACATTCGTCCTGCTCTGTCTGCTCCCTCACCCAAAGGATCAACAGATACACTGGAAAAAGGAAGCCTGATAGATTTCTATTTGAAGAAACTAATGCCTCTATTGTCACAAAAAACCAAAGCCACACCAGGACTCCGAAACAAAGCTGTTAAAAGGCAATTTGCCGAAAGTCTTAACTTCTGATCAGTGTTGGAAAAGATTTAAAGAAGAAGAGGATATGAAACAAGCAAAAGGCATATGAAAAGGGAAGTCAAAAGTTGTTTTAGACAATGAAAGTGATTGTTCCATTGGAGACATTTCAGAAAAAAATGTAAATTTAGCATCCAGTGTGATCTTTGTGACCTCTGGTGTTGTCTGTTATGCTCAGGAATGACTCAGGAAGAAGTAGCTCCTTCTGATTACTATTGAAAACGTGTCAATAATTAATTTCTTGCATCCCATATGGTGCTTTTCCTTTATTCTCCCGTTGACACTGACTTGTTTTGACTCTTAATTTTAATTAATGCAGTTAAATCCTGTTTGTGTTCCATACACCTGCTGTTTTGATTTGCTTTTAATAAGCTTTTCATTTTGTCACCTTTTTGTTTTGTTTTACTTACTTTCATAAGAGTTGTAACACAATTTCAAAAGGGGGTAGAATTAACCCGATGACTGTTATTTAGTTGGAATTTTTAATAAAGCAGTAAATTTTAATGATGCACTTAACTGTAGATGGGATCAATCTGATTGCACCATTTGATACAGGGATAGTGTCCCTGCAATTTCTGAAAATATGAAAACTGTAGAAGTCTCCAATAATTTTTGGTGGATGCCTAAATATACCTAAAAATGTATGGTTCAGGCCACATCGCATCCACAACGGGCGTGGTGCTGGGCGATTTAAGCTGCCCCACTCAAGAACAAATTCAGGATAATTTTAACACAAATGTGGTTAAGAAACATGCCAGATCGCAAGTGCCAACATAAAACAACTTCAGACATTCAAGAAAAAAAAGTGCATACTGAAAACGACAAGAAACAATCTCAAGGGCGAAAATATAGTAATAAGCTGGTCAAAAGCCCGATTGGAAAACAAGTGGAAATGATAAAATGGGGTTTGATTGAGTACATACTGAGAAAACCTAGTTCAGCATAAAGGCAATACTTGCATTCCCTAGGAAAATAGATCATATGCAAAACAGGCTGAAACAAAGACATCTAACTCATGGCAAGGTCCAGGCTGTAAAGAACTGGTCCTAACTGAGACGGACAGCGAAGAGCTGTAGCCTTATTTTTCTACGGCTAATTACAAGTAGTTCCAGCAGTTGAAAAAAGCATTCAACAATAACGCAGAATCCCAAAGTTCCAGATTGGCTTGACTTTAAATGTTCGTGTCTTTCTAGGACACTTCTCAAAAGCTGTGATGAGCAAGTTGAATTCTCTGGTGCTAATGAGCACCAGTGATCTGGTATTCACTATTCATTCAAACATTCTCATCATAAATAGTCTATCAATGCGAACAGCTATGCATTTAAGTTCAACAAATTTACGGTAACAAATACAAAATTTTATCTTTATCATAAAATAATGTGTTCCAGTATGCCTTGCCGGATAAGATGCTCACACTCCGACCTAAGGAGATAATGCTGGAAAAAAAGCATTTTCAAAAATCTATATTAAATCAACATTACAGTATAAGAAGATGACAACATAAAATAATGCTATAAAAGTCTATTAAAGTAGCAGAATGTATAGTGACTTTCTATCAAATGTGAACTGCTACGACTATGACTATCAAAATTGTCTACTATAAGTTATTATTTGATTTCGGTCAAAAGGGGAAATAAAATGGATTCAATAATTACTCAATAAACATAACTTTTTTTTACATGTTTATGTTGTTTAGAAACTGAAGACATGGTAATTTAATTAACATAAAGAATAGCTGATGTGAGTTATTTTTCTTCTCAATCAATTTACACCAATCTTGCCAACCCATTGCTATAAATGTGAATCTCTACACTCTCTTTAAACTAAAGGCTACCATTTCTCCGAAGTAGAATATGTGACAATGATATCTCATGTAATAAGACGCTAGTCGGTGACCAGCATTTGTGTTATCCTTTATAGAAGGCAGAGCCTCTTATTCCAGTTGAACAATACACATAAATACTAAACCACAAATGCCCAAAAATGTACTTGATAGAACAGAATACATTTTTCTTTTTGTTTGAGCGGGGGTTGTGTCTTCAGAGGCTAAATTTCACTTTTGTTTTTATTTAACACATTGGCTTGTGCATATGTCCACTGGGCATGAAAAACTGACTTGAAAAATATCCTTTAGCTTTTTGCTTAAAAACACTTCTACTTATTACATAATGACTACAGCCAGAGGTTTGACTTACATTTTGCTGTCAATAACTAAATCGTTGATGAATTTTCTTTAAAACAGCGTAGATCATGTATATTTTATTCTATACATACGAGCATGGCTTGAGATTTCATATAATACAGATAACTTGAAATGGTGAGTTCCTTTAAAATGATCTTTTTCAATTGGTATAAAGCAAATTAGAACAAAAGCGCTATACCAGTAATTATCTTCATAAAGAATAATTTTTATCTCAAAAACTTAAAAAAGGTATTTGAAAAATCTCAAGTGAATTTCCTTTATTCTGTCAAGAGCTATAAGTGTACCAAATTCCATTGCAGGTTACACAAACTTAAAGAGACAATCTTCCTCTTGAACTTTACAAAACAAAGATTACGTATGAGCTCCCC
>JAUEKT010278495.1:0-11748 GCA_031762655.1 Doris verrucosa | reverse complement strand
CACGGGGGCAGGCGGGGCATCATAAGTATTTGGAAAGACATTACAATATGAGTTAAATTTTTTTGTCAATTTACAGGAAAGACAAAATGGCACCGACATTGAAGTCAGCTAAAGGTACACTGTACGGTGATATGTACCGTAGATAAGAGTGACAACCATAACAGAAATAATGTGATGAAAAATATGGAAAAGGGGAGAGGAAATATGGAATATATGAGGAAATATCACAAGAAAATGTGACTCTCAATTTATGCAGAATTCTGTGAATTATTTTTAAAAGAGGAAAACTTGAAGATGTATAGAACTGGAAAGACAACATTGGGAACATCAATTTTATAGAGAATGCAGAACAAAATAGACATAAAATCTTTGGGCATTTAAAAATTGGCACTCTTGAAAAAAAAATAAAAGGTGACATGTAATATTATGACAATTTGAGAAAAACTGTACTTTTGTGCACTTCTTTCATATCAAACTTAAAACATTTCTTTGAATTGAACCATAAACACGACATATAAATGAAAGACTAACTATTCATTTGAAAAGAAAAGAGCTATGGTGGCAAATCTAGCTGCGCTTGTGTTTACTTGCGCCTGGGTCAAATGAGAAAAAAAATGTGTAAATAATAAATAAATCTATGTAGAATGTCCGAATAATAAAAGGTATGGGAGTTTATTTCTACTTGTTGAATGACACTGCTATAAATTTGGCTTTGAAGTACAAGCTGGAGGTACAACAAAGTTCCTTCTAGGTCTTGACAAAGCCAAAGAGCCGCCGGAGCTTAGGCCGATTTCTGTGGCGTAATGTGGAACAGATGATATAAGATAATCCCCTGAACAGAAAGCTAGTCTATCGCAGGTTATATTCCCCAGCCCTTGCTGGCACTCATTTACACCTGAGTCGAGAGAAGCAATTGGAGTAAATTTTCTTGCCCAAGGACAATACACCATGATCGGAGATGGGATTCGAACCCCGTACCTCTCAGTCAGCAGTCTGACGCCCTAACCAGTCAGCCGCCATGCCTCCTACATACTAAATTAACTAATATAAATTTAATTTGAAGTACTAGTTGGAAGCCAAAGTGTTAAATGGATCTTACGCCAAACATTCAAACACAAGGGAATAAGTGGAACTTAGCAATAAGATCCTTAAATTTCTCTCCTTTAAAAAAAAAAAAATGAAGCATGAGGACATACATATGTTCATGATACCCTCTTGGGGTGACCAAAAGAGATTAAAGAAAGAAAAAGTACACAGTTTTCATTGAATGTCTTAAAACTTGAAGGTGCATTACGGAGGAAGAAATAGAATTACATGTAATACTAATCTATGCAAAGAATATTTAGAATATATCTGATAAGCACTATTGTGTCTTGCAGGGCTGCTTTCATACAGTGTAAGAGCAAACTCAGGGAAAGTCCAATATTTTTCTTAACAAGCACAAAAAAGCAAAAATTTCGTGGGAACACTCTGTAGGAAAACGAAGGATTTTTTAAATATATACTTCAGGAGATTAAATTAGAGGCATTTATGTCTTATGACAATAGTATGGGACCAATGACCTTCAGTAATATTAAGGTCTTTGATGGGACAGATAATATAATATTAACTCATCATACAAATCATATGTGAATATATTTACACAAGTAAAAAATATACAACATTTAAATGTTAAGATAGGCATATTATATGTCACAAATACACATTTTTGAACAGTCTAATGCAATGGTCAAAATATGGTTATATTCTGGACCAATCTTTAAGTCTGGTGAAAAATGATTACAGAGGAAGGGGTTTAGATAGAGGGGGTGGGGATAATGGTTTTTGTCCCTTTTTTGTATCATTTTTTAAATAGGAAATTTAATGGGGAAAACATGATACACATTAGTGCATAATGATAAAAGGGGATTTCATTTTTATCTATTCACTGAAATGTATAACTTTGCAATTAGCCACTCTCCATTCACATCTACTATTCCTATCTCTGAACTTAGGAAATTACTTTTACTATAATAAAAACCATTAAACAGAAACCCGCTATCCCTACTCCCATCTCTCTCTTTCTAGAAATCAAAACAATAACCTTAACAAACCAAACAATACACCCATACTGCCTAATCCCCCACAAAAAACCTCTTCAAAACAAACCAGAATATCACTTACAAAATCTCTGAAATAAATATCCCCTCCCCCTCTACCCATCTCTTTTTTCATACATCCCTAGAAAGCAAAAGAAAAAAAATCATCTGTGCAATAAAATGCAACAATTCTGCACAGAAGTGATGGGGGTAAGACAGGATTAAAAAACAAAACAAAAATCTAGTAATTGATTACAAAAAGAAAGAACGCAGATCTGAGTATCAGATTATACATAATGACATAAATCTATCAGTGTTAGGATGTCCCTTGGTTTTAACAAAAAATGAAACTCCCCTCCTTCTTCTCATCAACTCCGCTATTGTAATCCCTAAACTTCCATTCATGTTTATATACAGTACTACACATATAATTTTGTTACTCATGTTATGCTTAATACAAATACTTTAATTAAGACCAAAGACTTCTTAATTCTATGGGGGGATAATAAAATATTTTCATTAGGACAAAAGACTTCTCAATTCTATGAGATGCTAATAATTTTTTTTCATTGAGACCAAAGGCTTCTTAATTCTATGGGGATTAAGTAAAAGCTCAGCTAAGAAACTTGACAAAGTCTGAAAATAAACCTGGCAACAAAACCCTACACATTAAATGGCAATTGTCTGGCCTTCCTGGAATCTGGCTGCCAATGTCCTGGGCCGTCATTCTCCGTCTTGTATTTCACTTTGATTTTTACTCACATTGCTTTATGCAGTACATGTATTATGTGATAATGATGAGCTGCAAAATTCTATTGCACTATGATGGTAATAACAATAAATAATAATAATAATAATAATAATAATAATAATAATAATAATAATAATAATAATAATAATAGCAGTAGCAGCATCAGTAGCAATACCGTACGCTTGACCATGCATGAAACCTCTGATCCTGATGTCTCAAATTAGAACCCTAACAAACTAAGTCTGACGTCGGACGAAATTGTGTTACTTCCTTTACCCGCGTAAGTGCAGGACAAATGGGTACGAGGATTTGTTTGGATCTGAATAAATCCTCTTCTGCCTCATGACGTGGAAATCAAGATAAACGTTAATTCTACAAGGTGAATACTTCACTTTGAAAGGGTTAAGAAAGTGTTTGACCTCGGACAGGTCAACCGTGATGCAAAGTGAAGTTCCTTCTAGGCCTTGACAGATCTTAAGAGCCAGAGCTTATCCCGATTTCTGTAGCGTTAAGCGGAACAGATGATACAAGATCATCCTCTGGACAGGACGCAAGTCTATCGCAGGTTTTACTCCCCAGCCCTCGATACTCCCCATCCAGTCGGCCGCCGTGTCTCCTGCCAGTGTTGCAACCTGAGGAAAATTCACACACTGGGAAAGAAAATAAAACAACTCAGCGTTTGGGCTTAACCCTTGGAGCCCACATCATCGCTAGAGCTATGCTATGCTTAGTGGCCATAACCCAGGTGCGGCGATGGAGTGCTTAAAATCATATAAGCCACAGCCCCATAAAATATTGGAGAGGGTAACATAGTGAACCAAGAGCCAGGGCCTAAGTTTGCATCTGATAACCACTGAACTCGAGAGCTTGCTGTTATCACGGAAATAATCTCAAGGTCATTTTGTGTACCTCCATGACAACAACCAGCCTCCAAGTTTCGGGTGTTTAGTTTGTTCTTCTATACGCTTAGGGCAAGGCCGTCTTCAGGTAGATGAACTACACCAATCACAATGGAACTTTGCTGTGATCTCTCAAACTCATACCCGCCTTCACGACCGCGAAGATCTGTGTTCGACAGCTCAAGTGAATACCACTATGTGAACATAAGCATCGTAAACTACTCTGAGTGCTGAGCATTTTTATAGAAATTTAAGTTGATAACGTCAGTACAGAAGTGGGTGACTCAGAAGCCTGGGGCTCAAAGGGTTAGCTAGTAAAAATCTAGTGACTAAAAAGGCCATCAAGGATGTTGTGGCCAAGTGCTTTATGACAGTCTTGGTGTCAGTGACATTCACACTCAGGTGGGCAAACACTAACTGTTATAATGTTAATATAAAAATAGGCACATCCGACTTGTTCTTTGTTGTGGTTTCTTGCATCTAAACTTTGTTTTGGGGAGATAGATACTACCATATTTCAGTTTTAATGATATAAGTTTAAGAGCGCACTCAATCTGTTGGCTAGTTTTGAATGTCTTTCTGAACACAAAGTAATGCATAAAGTCGTTGGAATTTTATACCAAAGTTTCGATGTTCTGTAATTTCCTAATTAATGTTGACAATGGAGTGGACATTTTAGAGATGAAAATGGAAACATCAATGTATTGATGTCTTTAAAGTGGTTTAAGTTTTACTTCCGGTATCGCCGTGTAGGTCTGGGTAGGAATCGCTCATAGATTCGATTCCACCGAGTCCAGTCGACGAACTCTGGTGTTCGCACATTAGAGATGGAATCGATTTTCGAAGTAATTAACTCCAGGATGCTGACAAGAGATATTCAACTTAATGCAATATACATGTAGTTAGACTCGTGACTTATAAATACGGATGAATAATTGCGGAGAGTAAACGTGTCAAATGTAACGTTCTATTCGGAGGAGAGACCAAGTTTTACTTATAGTATTGTAATTACCGGACCTTCCACTTTACATGGAATACTTCTAGTAATAACATACATTAGTATTCACAAGAGCTAATGCTCTATTCCAACGAACACCAACAACGACAAACACAAAACAAAAACATATTGTATCCGAGTGATCTTCCTACCAGTTACCCTGTTTCAAACCATCACCGTAGTATTTTGTTGGAATGCTGTTCAGAGCTAGGTACATGTTTTCGATGGAGATGATTATGTGTTTTGATTTCCAGTCGGAATAGGGTTTCAATATTATGGAGGATGCTAGAAAAATAAAATAAAAATGAATGCAACCCCAGACGAAGCGTAAAATCAGAAGAAACAAAAAGAAGGCGAGGTATAAATTACAAAGTGTGGAAGAATTTTGCAGGCCGTAAATTGAAGAAAATTGCCAAACGTGAAATTAAGAAATTATTGCAGAATGTGCCCGAAGGAAGAAAAACGAAAAATAGTTTAAAGAAAATTGCAAACCATGAAATATTGAATCTGGGAAAATAAAAATAAAAAAACATAAGAAAATTGCGAAACCTGAAATGGTTCGAAATAAAGAAAAAAAGCAAAATGAGAAATGTAGAAATTTAAAAGATAGGACATTATCAAAGAATATGATTGCAGGCTGCAGCAAAATTAAAAGAGGTAAAAGACGCGTAATACTGAACATGACTGGATTGGAACTATATATGCTTTTTTCAGATATTACTTATACCAAAGTATTGTCAAAATGACAAATGAAGAAACAAAATAAGTTTTCAAATGTCCCAAAATAAATGAACCAAATAGCTCACAGACTATTTTGACCCCATGCTCCAAATAGCCCACAAACTATTTGGGCCACATTGCTCAAAGGGGAGAAGGATGAAAGTGGCAGGGCAGGGGAAAACACTAACAGTGAATTCCACACCATCAACGATTTGCGCAAACGTGCAACAGCGACGGCGAAAATGTACTCACGGCGTGACCAATGGCTAGACAATGCAAAAAGGCCATCCATCTGTGCCGTTAAAGTCAGTCCAGTCTGTGGAAGGAAGCCTGTCAGGTCTCGTTGACGCCAGACATACTTCGCAGAAAATGTTTAATGTCTTCACAGACCTTGGCGTAGTTGCAGTCAAGGACGGGTAATAGAGGCGAGGACGGAATCACAGTAACCCAGCGATATGACCATCTCGTGTGGAGCAAAAAGTCCGTTTATGCAGATGTAGGTAAAACGCATGTGAGTTGTTCCATAGTAACTTAGCTTGATGACGTGTTCTTTCAACTTAATCCTACGATCTACTTTGACTGTCAGACAACGGTTCAGACAAGGCCATAGACTTTCGCATAATATCGATCGCTAAGTGCATGAACTAGATTTGCAGTTTTGAGAATATTCAGGTTGAATTGTTTTCGATTCTTCCTTCAGTCCTTGATGAATGCGATTTGAGAATAGTGTAATACTCCAAAACGAAAAGAGCCACATACTTGACATATACACTGATGATGGAATAGGTCAATGTAACTTAGAGCATGTCTCGTATGCAGATGCAATGTATCTGATTTTTGCAGTTTTCCGGTTCTTGCGCGCAGCCATCGATATAACGTTTTAAGATCTTCTGCAGAAAATATACGCTTTATGCCCATACCGGTTTTTGTCGTGGCATGCCGGCATTTCGGAAGCAGGGCCCCAGCCGGTGATTGATGCTCGTGCGTCTTTCCGGCCCCCAAGGGAGGCGACCCGGTCATGGCGCCACCTAGCATTACTCAATCCATGGCCCAAAAAGGCGGTGCGAGTGTGTGCGCACGTCACGGAGTTAATTACACACGTCACCAGCCATTTAATCATGCGTTGAGGAACTCGCTTCCTCCGCCTGATATGAGGTGATAGCACCCTCCTTCCTCCATGCACACCGCTGGCTGCCGTCGCGTTCATTTCAGGTGACTTTCCATGCAAGACATGATTTGGTATGAACCACAACGAAAGATGTCTAGCATGAGCACCACATGAAAGCAAGGGAAAGGGTGCATAAGGATGTTGAAACCTTGAATCCCCTCGGGCATGCCGGGTAACCAGTCAAGGGAAAGAGAGGTGAAGGCGGTGGAGGTTATTGGTGGAAGGGGGTGGGAGGGAGGGGTGCGGGGGAGGGGGTGAGGGGATCGTAATTTTTCTAAAAATGGTTAGTGGATACTTCGCAATAGAAATGCTAAATATTTGAAAATAGCGAATCATAATCATCGTCTGGTCACCACACTATGCCAGGGTATAGGCCACTAACAACAGAAATCCCTATCCTGAGCGAGCGAGCACCTGAAGCCTGTTCCAGCTGTAAGCTCCTCTCCTCAGGTCTACTTCTATGCCACTTCTCCATGTTGTTCTTGGTCTCCCTTCCTCCCTATGTCATTGGGGGTTCTATCCCTGTGATTGCATGGCCACGTTTTGGGATAGCCTCTTCGATGTGTGGCCGAGCCATCGCCACTTTCTCTTTCCTCATTTTCTCAGAACTCATTCTCTGTCCCTTTCTTTCCCACAGCTTCTCGTTTCTGATCTCTTCCGGCCATCGAATTCCCATTTTTTCCCCAGGCACTTGTTTATAAAGGTCTGAACTTTGCTTAGGAGGGCTTTGGTGTCTTTCTATGTCTCACAACCATTTGGTAGCATCGGTTTCACATCAGAGTTGAAAAGCCTGCATTTGTTACGGTACGTATTGATATTATTCTATCCTTCCAAGTCATGCCAAATGAAAACGATGCATTTATTGCCTTTGATATTCTTGTTTTGATATCTGTTTCTATTCCTCCAATTGCATCCACAATACTTCCCAAATATGTGAAAATGACGACTTACTCTAATCTTTTATTTAAAATAAATCTTCATTGGTTCTTTATTTAGTGAGCATATTCTAAGAATTTTGTTTTTTCCTGGGTAAACGCGTAGTCCCATAGAGGATGAACGTAGTTATGTTGCTGTTGTATTGACTGCAGTTGTTGCTGACTGTGAGAAAGGAAGGCAATTTCGTCTGCAAAGGTTAAGTCATACGGTTGTTCCCTCAGAGTACACTGAAATCCATAACTGTACCTTCTTTCATGAGCCAATCTATGCTACTCTCAATACCTGGAAAAAAGTATTTAACAAGATATCACTGGAAAATATTAAGAAAACCACTGGTCATCAACTCAGGGACAGCCAAGCAGGTTTGAGAAAACATCGATTGTGTGTAAATCAAATAGCAACTCTGGGACTCATCACAGAGCAATCATTAGAATGGAACTCCCCTTTGCTAGTTAACTTCAGTGACTACAAAAAGGCATTTGACAGCATCGGTAGTAATACGCTATGGAAAGTCATGAGGCATTACGGCATACCACAGAAAAAGTCAGAGACTTTGAAGAATACCACCTGTAAGTTTTTACATCACGGACAACTCACTAAAGTTTCGAATTCAACACATGAATCCGGCAGGGATGTCTTTTGTTACCATCCTTGTTCATATTGGCAGTAGATTGGCTCATGAAAGAAGATGCAGTTGGAAGCGAGCGAATGAATGCAAATTGCTCCTAAACATTTATTTCAAACAATTATAATTGTATTCTGCTAACAAATTTAGGTAAGGTATCTACCGTTGGCTCCATATTATTATAATTCATGCTCTTGAAATGGACTGGAAAAGCTTTGGAGATGACAGAAATATACGATTTGCTTTGACTATTGGGTGTCCTCAGTGTTTCTCCTTCGTGGAGATTTGGGTTCACAATAGTTATTGTTTGTCACTCAGGTAAAACTCTAAAACAATGTTTTAATCTAAACCCTAAAACAATGTTTTAATTTAAAAGCAAGTATTAATAATGCCTAACACTACCACGTTCAGAGCATGTCATAGTTAAGAAATGCGAAAAGAAAATTGGTCTGTTTATTATACATCTACTGAGTACAAAATATGTGGCTTTCATAGCGTTTGTCATTGTCGAAATGATTTGAATACATATATTTAGTCCTTTTTTGTATCATAGGCGTGTGTGCATGTATGGGTGGGTATAAGTATCTATAATGATCTTTTGGGAAATCTTGGCTGACTGGAACATTTAAAAACAATTTTAATGCTTAATTAAATGTGAATGTGCAAAAGGTCCAACTGTTCCTTATCAGATTCATACCAACATTTACGACGGAATTTGCCCTTTGCACGGATTCCTTTACGACTCCATGCAAACGAGGCCGGTCTCATTAATTGGCGACACTCCATCTTCTACGTTGTGGGGGAGATTTATTAAGAGAATAGCCTTCCTTGACCTCCCTGGGGGGGGGGGGGGGGGCACAATTTCTTCCGATGTAACCATTCAATGTAAGAGTGCAACCCGAGTCGCTGACCTTTGGAAGCTAGTCGGTCAAATGAAGCATATCTCTTGGGCTGCGAGTTATTCTCCGTTTCTTCGGCAAGTCGCAAGTCAAATCGGTTGGAAGGCTCTTCTACAATAGAGCATACAGTAAAAAAAGCTGTCGTTTATTAGAGGGAGTACCAGAATAAAAAAGTCCATCATTGGTAATTTCAAGTAGCTTAAGTGAGATGATCAAAACACATACATAAATTTCTAGTTCTATATTTAAGATTCAGCAACATTAACGGTTGATTATGAATCTGGCCTAAGCCTAGTGTTAAATTCTGTGTCTTGAATTTAGTTTGAGTTTTTGGTAAGTCTCTCTTGGGGTCAATTTGTTGGGATTTCTTTTTCTACTCAAGGATAAAAGCCGGATGGGTTAGCAGGAACCACATCTATACTAATCGGGTGACAAGGGCGATTTTGCATTGGTGTCTCAGATGTAGGCAATGTCCACTCAGATGCTGTAGGGTCTAAGGAATCTGATTTGAAATAATCTAAAATTGACATACTTCTTATTGAAGGATATTATCTTATTCGTTAACAGACTTTCCAGCCTTGGGTGCCATTCTGATATTGAAATGCTTGCATTTTTTACTTTTGATTGTTGTAAGACCAGTGTTAAGAAGAGTATTATCTTTGTTAAGAACAACTGCTATAATAATAATTGATTTGCTTGAGAACAGTCTTTAATATACAAGTTGATCCGAGCTGCGATTCTGATACCTGCTTTGAGCTGGCACAGCTGCGCCTCACTTGCTCTACGACATTTAACTTTGACGTTATGCCTTTGACTATTTCAGCTTCCACCGGGTATCAATACATGTAGGCCTATCTTAGGACGTTACGTGGGGCTCCTTCCGTCTCAGAAGACGATGACTGCACCCAGAAGAGTCATTGAGCATTGCTGCATTTTCGGGAGTGGATCTCTGGATATGTATCTTACACTGGAGTATTTATTGGCTTCCCATGCGTGATTCTTATACAATTTCAAGCTCGTCTTTAGTAACTTTGTTAGGTTATATGAACAGAGTAACGCATTAGTGCGCCATCTTATCACAAGTCAGTCGTATATTTTGCCGCAAGGCTGTGCACACATCGTAATGCAATATCAAGGCTGCGGAAATCACTCAGTAATACATGGAATCCCTTAGTCTATTTCTGTAAACAAAATAAAATACAGAAAGAAAAGGCACAAAGAACAGATAGAACATTATAAATGAGTTCCTTGTAAGAACAGCGTCGTTACGTTGTGAAGACAAAAAAAAAAAAACGTAAATGAGACTTGATAAACGGGCTGTTAGATAATAGAAGACTAAATAACCCGGAATTGAACCCCAAACTTTTGACTTGTCTGACGAATGATGTATCTATTACGCTAACAGTCATCGCATTCATCTAAAACTGGATTCAGAATGTTGCTTATAGCCCAATGTTTATGTTCTGGCCAATGCAGTCTGTTCCCTGATTCTGAGTTACAAATTCCACGTAGTCGAATCTTTGATGGATGGAAGACTGCGAGGATGACCTCTGGCTCGTGCTTGGCCAGGTCACTTGACCTAAGTAAACATCAGTTAGCAATTAAGGCATGCAGTGTTTGATAGAGCTGGTAATCTCTGGGCAAGTTGTCCCATATATTTTCACAGCAAAAGATAAAACAGGGAAGACTGGAGAAAGATCATTTCAGGAATCTGAAAACAATACACCTATTAAATGGGAATTTGACAAGGAAAGACAGGATTGTATTAAAATACTAATGCTACACATTACCAATGAACGTCGGTTAAATGAAAGAAATAGAATGCATTTCGATGATTTGAAGGTTCATACTTCAAGACTTTCCAGAAATGAAAGGAAGTTCTGAAATCTAAGAGGGCAAAGATAGGGAAAGCTTCAGATGCGTTAGTTTTGGGATAATTCCAATGAATAGAACATGACACAAGTCGATACAATTATACGAAGTGACAGTTTTTCTCACCATTACATTTCACGCGCCATATCTTCAAATTAATAATAAGCATCATATCACGAAAAAAAACACCCAACCCTCTTCCAACATAACAACAACTTTAAGATGATGTCAAACAATAACTTTATTATATTCATATAGCCATAAAACAGGGGGATATTTCTTATCGTAGATGAGCTTTCAAATGATAAAAAGGGACAAGAACAACGACAACAACAAGAACAACAAAAACAACAACAACAAAAACAACGACAGCCTCAACAAAAGCAACAACAACAACGATATTAATAATCGCAACGACAAAAAAAAAGACAAAAAAAAAGACCCCAAACAAACCAGAAAACCAAAATCAAACCAAAAACCCAGCCCCCCCACCCCCCCCCCCCCAAATAACCACAGAAAAGGACAGAAAGAGGCCCATCCATGATCTCGCACAATAGCTGAATACAAAAGATGTTGGATATTAATTGCAAAAGATTGATGAGGAGACATTCAATTGTGGTCATTAAGCTGTCAAATAAATCGTTTCACGTCCAGGTCTTGCATTGTGTGGCTCGGTGAAATAAAGGCGCATACCAGCATTAATTCATTTGCTGCAGGCATACAGGCAGAAAACTGAGAGAGAGAGAGAGAGAGAGAGAGAGAGAGAGAGAGAGAGAGAGAGAGAGAGAGAGAGAGAGAGAGAG
>JAUEKT010278384.1:0-11749 GCA_031762655.1 Doris verrucosa | reverse complement strand
CCCCCCCCCCCCCCCCCCCCCCCCCCCCCCCCCCCCCCCCCCCCCCCCCCCCCCCCCCCCCCCCCCCCCCCCGCGGTGCACGGTTTTGCCCCTCCGCTTTCCTCTGCATGGATGTGCGAAGAATCTTTTTACTTTTACTAATCATCATGGGATAGCTGATGTGTTTTCTGTTTGTATTGTTACTTTTCTCTTCTTTACTAAAATTTATTAGCAGCAAGTAATATATAGAAAATAAATGTATGTTTGGTAGTTGAGAATTTATTATCGCCCTTAGTCCTTCTTGTTCTTGAGTTGAACCAATACCAACACAAGATTCGTATAATGTTTAACTTCTAAGGAGAGTCTTTCCGCTACTTCAAACATGCATTTACTTATCCGAGGTCTCCTCATGGTTTTAAATGCTGAGTTTTGGTGATTTTTTGTTCAATGCTTTATATTCATTTTCCTTTTCCTTTGAAAATTTATCAAATCAATTTTAATTAAGTAAATTTTTAAACACCTTTTCTTTTTCTCCACCTTTAGTTTGTAATTTCTCTAATTTGAATTTGTCTTATTTGTTGGGTATTTTGAATTTCTTTGTGATTGCTTTTTTTTTCTTTATTTGTTTTAACAAAGAAAATCCAAAACGAATCCAATTTTTGTTTGTGCGTGCATTGAGTTTTTCATGCATCTTTGTACCAGAATCCAGGGATGATGTCGCGTGACCAGTCGGCCTTGAATTTAGCTTTTAGAAACTCCATTGTGAGTATGGAACGACACACAAACGTACCCTCTGTTCCTGTCCGTCGATTCGTCGATTCAATTGATTCAACATTTCTCCTTTCTACTCCAAGTGGCGTAACCTTTTACTCTCAACCTTTCATGCGTGCTGTCAAGCTTTTCTGTTATCCTCTGGGGAGCTGTGTATAGGAAATATCTTTTTTAGAATCTTGCATAGATACACCACATTGGTGAGTTAAGACAAACAATAAATGCTGTAGGGTTAATGTATGGCGTCTTTCCATTCAGCCATAAAATTGAGAAACAAAAAGTCCATACCTGCTTTAATTTATCGGTATTGTAGATTTGATTTTCATTTTCTTTACCTTTCAGAGTAGGCAGAATCAGCAAGCATACCAAGAGAATTTATGATATCATGGCTCAGGATGAAGACTTACATTTGTCTTCCAATCACGGTTTATGCATTAAAAGTACTGCAACTTAATAGTTTGGTTTCAAAATTTAAAAAAAGGACAATGCTTCTAATGTACATTGACGTAATACCGTACTTAATTATAGCAGCAAATTTACTTTCATCTTCAAGTCACATTTTGATGTAATGAAAAGTACCACAATGAGATAGTTTGGTATGAAAATAAAAAAGAGGAGGAAAATGTTGCTGATACATGTTGAAGTGGGACTAAACTATATTAATGGGCACTTGATAGTATTTAACTTTGTCTTAAAAGAAGTGATTTCTTTTCATGATTTATCCAATATTCATCCACGAATAACCATCTGATTATTTCCTTTATTCCAAATTCTCTCTCTCGACCTTCCTCATGTTTCTTTAACAACCTGAAATCCTTTTGTTATCAATCAAAAGATACCCGGCATATGTTTTGAATAGACAATAATCATGTTTTACTTCTTTTGTTCTCCCATAAATTGACTTATTTTCTTTTAAAGGTTATTTTAAATACCTATTTATCCCAGTTAACCAATAAGTATATATCTGATAAAAAAAGGACGCTGCTAAAAAACAGCAAAAGCCAATAGCAAAAAAAGGGCAAAATGTTATTAAAGGAGATTATTGTTAATATAAATCAAGTGTTAAAAGTTATAGATAGATAGACAGATAGATTGATAGGTTGACAGATACACTCTAAAACTTACACTGAAGTCAAGCAGGATTGAGCGTATTATTACAAACTCTTGATATATTTAGATTCGACTGTCTCCATAAAACTTAAGAGTCAGTTCTCTCTCTTTTCGCCGTGTGTATTTCATATCTTTGTTGTAACTCTCTATTTCATATGACCGTAGCACCTGGTTTGTCTGAACAGAATCAGTCTCAAAAGCAGTATAACCTGCAAAAAGCACCGTCAAGCGTTCTTTAATATAAACGTTCTCAGATTTTGATTCAAGTATGGTTTTGGTGACATTCTTTATTTTTGCCAAGTTTTTTTTTTGTTTTCTTTTGTTTCTTTTTCTCAGAACCATCTGATCAGACATATTATGAATATTAAGGTAGTGATGATAAATGAGTATGAACTTAAGATTTACGAACGTTCTGTCATAGAGATTGAGCGGTAACCTTTTTCAACCGTATTATAGGGTGCTAGCCATGAAGTAAGGTGACAGATTATCGGATGAGGCAAGAAATATAAATTTTGTAATCACATCAAGTATGTACCGAAAGGCCTTTTTATATTGTCTATCATCGTTATTTGCCAATTTTTGTTCTTTTTCGTCTTGCTCGTTTTCATTTGAAGGGTATGTTTCTTAGCAGTAACAATGTGTTTTTTCAAGGTTAACAATTAGCGTGGGGTTATTTTTTTATTTTTATTTTTAAATTCCTTTCTTAGCTAAAATGTCAGTTCTTGTAAGAAAATGAATACTATCTATTTCATGATTACAACGTTTATTTTTGTATACTATGACATTGTTTTGTTTAATCATTCAATTCTTCATTTATCTTCTTTGATTTATTTCACTTATAAAAGTATGATAATTCAATTAGATATTGCATCATAGTTTTATCAGCTGTACGGGAAAATCTAACACACACCATTATGTCGTGAATAATCCACTCAAGAACAGTAATTTTTAGTATCATTGTACTAATTATGGATTTGATGCGAAATTAGCTATGTATGTTAACCGTTTTTTCAACTCTTTGCATCTTTAATCACATACTCAGCCTACTTGAAAACTAACCGTTATGTTTATTTCATTTGTGCACTCTTCTCTTGAACTCGTGTGACTCCTATTTACCGTATTTGTGATTTCAACTTGCACACACTCACTATGTCCTTGTTGCACTAAACATTAGATTGCATTGTTTGGCCAATCTTTTGTGTGTGTGTGTGTGTGTGTGTGTGTGTGTTTTATGTGTTTAAAAGCCTTACCTTTCTTCTCGACCATGTTCAGGGATCTCAGTTTCTGGTATATCTGCGTATATACAAGGTTTCAGATAATTCAATATATTCGTGGTTGATCCTAGATCAAGTGTACATAACTAAATTTCCTGACAACCGCTCATAAGCGGAACGTTTATCTCCATCACGACAAGTTTTGGGCTGTTCATCTTGTTCTTATCATGTATGTTTAGATCTCAAACAATGTGAGGAGGCCAGGCGGGGATAAAGTTGCCATTTTGTTTGGGATTGGGTCATCAGAAATCGCAGCGATCTCGGAGTTATAGGTCTAAAGTTGTAATTTCACAACTAGACATTCCTTCATCTGAAGCATTTTTATAAACTTTTTAATACTGTTTTTACTACCATTCTTATTTTATTCTATATTAATCTTAATCAATCATCTATTTATCTTTTTTCTCTCCTATCGCAAAATTGGTCCTCGAAAACTCCAATATTTTTTTTTTTAATACGTAATTCAACTGAGACCCCTGCATATTCCTGTTATGCACAACCCTTTACTGGTACACAGCAATGCATGGTGTTGCAGCCTCTCTCACACCTTACTTATATATTATGCAGCTTTAGCTTTTGTGTCACGTTTTGTTCTTTTTGGCTTTTATAATACGTTTCTAACCTTCATTTCCAATAAGTTGCAAGAACTCGGTAACGCACAATTTTTATTTTAAATGTTATATTGTAATCTGCATTAATCTTGATTGGTGCAAAGTTTTATTTAAGGTAACTTTAACTCTATTAACTAACTGCTATGAATGTATACAACATGATTCCACTTTGAGACAATAGATAAGATATGATGTCAATGAAGTTCTTTGTTTATATGTTGCTTTTAATGTAAAACTATGTTCATCAGTTATCAGAATTTTCTTCCTAGTTATTTGTATATATATATTCTATTGATAAATCCTAAAAGGTCATTTACAAAGCCGCAAAAAAAGTTGCGTTTTTGAACGCAAGTTTATTTGGCCGTCAAATTAATGTTTTTCAAGCCAGAGTACATAAATTCAAATTGTATTGTGATTGCGTGTGATGACTCAGCACCAGAAATATCATTGCCATTACACTTGAGGTAAGATTGATTACCATGGTCTACAATTCAATGGAGGCACGGTGGCCTAGTGGTAAGGGCGCTGGACTGCTGACCGAGAGGTACTGGGTTTGAATCCCAGGCGTGACTTTCGTGGATTTTCCTTGAGCAAGAAAATTTACTCCAATTGTTTCACTCGACTCTGGTGCAAATGAGTACCAGCGAGGGCTTGAGAGTAAAACCGTGATAGTCTAGCATCCTGTCCAGGGGATGATCTTGTATCATCTGTTCTGCGTAACGCTTCAGAAACCGGGGTAAGCTCAGGTTCTTTGGGTCTGTCAAAGCCTAGAGGGTACTAGAAGGAAGGTCTACTTTCTGGCCTGTAGGCGGCTGTACATAATAATTGATGATAATAACGGACATTGACATAGCACTTGGTTCAGCCGAGCTAGGTCGAAGAGCTTTAAATATTAGACCTGCCACTAAGTAATCCTGATATCCTGATTTTTTATTAGACATAAGGAGCTGATTTCCTGATTTTTGTAGCATTAATTATAAAACTACTGATTTTTTTGGTCAATATTGCATTATTTATTGTATTAATTGACCCTGATTGTTGTCTTCAAACACTGATTTCTTTTACTGAGTATCCTGATTCGTCCTTGTGGCAGGTCTAAAATAATCTACTTGGAGGGCCATACATAGAAATCATAGGTAACTTTTTTGCTTCATAAAAGCTCACAAGTAAAGAATTGTGGATGGCGAGCTAGTTTTCCTTTCTCAGTAAATGTTAACCTAAAATTCCAGCAATCACTTCCTCCGAGTTTGTCTTGTTGTACAAACAGACTCAGACCTTTGTCTGATTTGTGGATGTCTCATCCTATGCTGGGATAAGAGCGACATCAAAAGAGGCTTTACCAATCTCTGAAATACTTCTCTGTGGTCGTACGTTGAGATTGTTGAAAAGAATGAAGTAGGACGAAAACAAAACGATATTTTATGGTTGTGATATCTTATATTTTTTTGCCTCTTGACATGACTTGAAAGCCTTGACTAGAGTTCAAGGTCTTTTATGGTAATGAGAAAATGTAAAAGAAAAGTTAGAAGATTAAGACGATGAAACGGAACGTTGCAGAAGGTCCGCATCAATCAACGTGACTTTTAAAGAGAGCCAGGAATGAGAGCCAACAAAGCGAATACCGTAAGTTTGATGTCTTTTTCTCATTTATCTTTTTGTTCTCTCTCTCTTCACTTCTTCTCCTTCCCAGATGTCTTTGGCGCAGCACGATGACGACTTTGTGGGGAAGAGAAACTTGAGTCCTGAGAGGCAGGAGATCATCCAGATGGTCAAATGCCGCATGCAGGGGCTGGACATTCCCTTGGAAGACTACAGCGAAAGTGAGTGGTCGGTGGCAATCCATTAGAGGTTTTCAAGGATTCAAGCATATAAAAACTTTATTAATCCCAAAAGGGAAAATTTTCTTCGAGTGACAGCATGATACAGTATTAATAAATTTACAAATCATATCCAGACTGTATAAATGATTAATCATACTATAAGAAATAGATTATATATGTAAAACGATAGTCGATGGCACATTAATGTAAATTAAGAATTGATTTAAATGATAAAATGCATTTTTAAAAACAAGCTATTAAGTTATAATGGAGGTTCATTTATGCAAAGAAGCGTAAGAATTGGCTTTAAATAGTAACGTGAGTTCCGCTCGAATACTCGAGTATTAGGTCGGCCGAGTACTCGGTCGAGTAAGTCACAACAGTCGTCCTAACTGCTCCGGAGTACACGTTTGAGTAATTTTCTTCTTTTTTGGATTAAATAAGCTTAAATTTGTTACCGTTGTTAATGAATTTGAAAAATAGAACATTCAGAAAAATATGCATAAACCCTGGGGATCAAGATATATTTAGATCTATACTATGAGCACGATAGAGCAATAAAAGAAAATATCGTACCTTTTTGGTTATGAGATGTTATTATGACAAAAATTGAAAAGGTCACGTCTTTTCTCTGACAAATCTGATAACTCTTCCTTAGTAAGAGTTGGCAACTTCAAAGATAGGAATAATGTGAGTTTCCTATGAATTAATTTAAGAACAGAAATCTTGAATTATAATTACCCGGTACTTCCTCTCTGAAATGATGGTTTGATATACGTCATTTGAATATTTCCACAGACGAAGTCAGCGGCAAAAGAGCCACCATTTCGTACGTCATCATCAACCCAAGCTACGATCTCAAGCTGGAGCTGGGGGACATTGTGTAAGATTTAATTTTTGTTTGGTTTCTTTTAGACCGTCCGTACGTCTGTCGATTTGTCTTATTCATCTGTCCATTTTAGACTCATAGGAATAAGATAAACATCTTATATAAATGTAACGGCATTTTATGAACGCAAATAAAAGACCTAAAAATGTCTTCTGTTTTAGCAAGCATGTAGGCCTTTTTAATATTCTGCTTGTGTTATTTTTCTGTTTATTTTATTGCCTTTCATTTCTGAGTGGGTGTGTGTGTGTGTGTGTTTGTGTGTCTGTCTGTCTCTGTCTTTCATTATCCGTGTTCAGTACAAAGTTATTGACAACTGATGGGCTGTTAGTAGTAATACAGTGGAACCTCTCTAATCGGGAACCCAGGTAATCAGGAAGAACTCTCAGGGAACGGAATTTTTCCTCTTTATTTTACCTCTGTACTAGTGAAAGGTCCCCGGCTAATCAGGAAAGCATTGGCGAGATCACTTTAATTATCATCGGCTGTTTCTCCAAATTTTCTTCCTTTTATCACTTATTCGCTATCAAAATTCGGTCTCACTTTAAAAATTAATCTAACAGACCAATATTAAGCTGTTCTAATGTGTTGAGACGTAATAATCAGATCACGCCTACCATAGACAGACATGCTGACGACAGGCCAAGGTGGGAAATCTGGAAAGGGGGCTGTACTCCTCGCCCATACGACAATGGCCGAGGTGTTGACACGGGAGGCGGCTGGTACTTACTGTAAACTTGAGAATCAGTGGATAGATCCAAGAGTCTTTCATTCTTACCTGACCAGCTCTCAATCACAGGGTGGACACGCCTAGAAATTTAACAACTCTTAATACTGGCAATACTGGTAGATCTACTTCAGGGTTTTTTTTAGGTTATTTTTAGCCCGTGTATTTCCCCACACTTCACTCTGACATCATAACAAATGCTTAAAATAGAGAGAATTGTAGATGAATGACCAAACTAGTGAGACGATCTATTGTGACATGACCAAATATTCAAACACTACAATTTTATCTCAATTTCATTTTTGCACCAATTTAAACTACAATGGATGCAGCAGTATTTTTTAAAGTCAGAAAACCTAAGGGTGAAGAATATGCATCATCATGCAACGTCATTCAACTGTATAAGAAAGAAAGAAAGCTATGTCTTTTGGTGCTGTAAATTTACTTTTCAGAATAATACATCTTTAGAAACTAATAGTGTAGTGATACGGTTATAGAATGACACCAACAATAAGTCCATTGACGTTGCATTACAACACTGTCCCCCTTTTCACATTTTCCCCGTTGCTACCAGCTCCCGGTCGCTCGCCCCTGCCCTCGACGCTATATTTGCTCTATCCTTTTCATTTTCTTTTTCCCGCTTCCAGCTACGTGATCCGACCCAGCTCCCTGTCACCCCAGCCCTCGCCGCTGACGGACGAGAGGAAGCTGCTGGGCCACGAGATGCGGCAGGAGCCCACGGGGGCAGACGACTCGCACAACAACACCGGCTGTGGTCCCGCCGACAGCAGCAATATCAGTGGCGGCCACAACAATGGCCACAACGACCAGCTGGACGAGAGCTCCGACAATCTGCTGACGAAGACCTCCCAGGACTCGGCCGTTTCCGCGCCTGCAGAGGTGGGTGTCTTCTTCTTCAAGTTAGATTGATTGGTAGATGGATGTATGGATGGATGGATAGAGATAGATAGATATATAGATAGACAGGTAGATAGACAGGTAGATAGATAGATAGATAGATAGATAGATAAATAGATAGATAGATAGATAGATAGATAGATAGATAGATAATTAGATGGACAGATAGATAGATAGATAGATAGAGATAGATATTAATGTAGGATCCTGCCGTGACTATGGACTACCCGAAGTTATTACCCACGAGCAACGGATGGACGGTATGGATGGCTGCTGCTCATTGCCTTAGCATTAAATGGCTATACATGTACGAGAAAGGGTTTAGTAGATGGCGTTCAGCAAAGCTGCCCGGGCAGGCGAATCCCTCCACATCCCACTCTCTCGTCTTTGTAAAAAAACAAAACAACTGACATATCCAACGTTTGACCGTAACGGAAAAAAACGGAATGGGACTACTTTGGCCACACCTGTGCTAAATTTCCGAGTATCTTTTGGTTGTACGGTACCAGAGAAAAGCGTAACTCGCTTACTGCGGCTATATTGTAAAAAACCGTAATCTCGGCTGTAAAATTGTAAAGAAATATCAAAATAATACAGGTTGGTCAAAGTAGGCCCATTCTGGTTTACTATTATTACGATACAGCCAAATAAGACTCGTTCTTTTGCCTCTTCCGGTTGGACAGAGGATAAGCGAGTTAGTTACACATTCTCTTTAAAAGATAAAAATAAAGAAGGATGTACAGCCTTCACCCTTGCACAAGTAAGTACACCATTTGACCCCCAGCAAGCCACTTCATTCTGAAGTCCTTCTGAACCCCCCGGGGTAAATACAGTAGAGCTGCATGTTGGGTGCTTCATACTAGCATTCTGATAAGATCGTTCTCTACCTGTACTCAATTGCACCTGAATGGTGTGAAACAATGAGAGTTATTAAATCTTGTGTCAACAAAAAAAAAAAGAAGTTTATACTTTTCCCACTTACTGAAAGTTGGCAATCCTCAGGAAAACTTTTCTCTCATTTTCATGATCTGAAGTGAAATCTTATGAAATAAAACTTGTTGTGGTAACTTCAGGTAAAATTGCCTTGATGCTGGTTCATACATGCATTCTTATAGGTGAACTTCATGGGATTTTGTACCATACCCTAGAGATTATGATTTGTCTAGGTCTATACAATGAGCATGATTGTCTAGAGCGATGAAAGCAAATACTATGCCTTGTTGATTATGAGATCTCATGGCAAATTAAAACCTCACTTTTTTTTATTACATCAATCTCACTACTTTTTCTCAGTAAGGAAACTATCACTACTATCAGCATAATGGCTGAATGGCTAGAACGATGGATTACTGACAGAGAGGTACAGTGTTTCGAGCCACAACCAAGACCGTTGTGTATTTTCCTTGCACAAGAAAATAACTCGAAAATCGAATCAGGGCTTCACATTAAGCATTGTCCGACGACCTGGGGCAAGTGAACCCCTGTGTTGCGCAAGCCCAGCTAGTCTTCAACTTGCCGAACGGGCAAGTAGAAATTTTGACAAGCCAGAGACAAAGTTGTGTAGGAAGAGTTATAAGAATCTCTTTAAGAGTAATGACTTATAAGCTATTAAAGCAGGGGTCATACTACTCAGGAATTTATTTTTTCTAGGAGATTCTAAGTTTTCAAAAAATTCTAGGAGGTTCTCACGAGGACTTTGGTAGGTTTTCAAAAAGTTAGGCACCCGTCTCAAACATCTGGTCTAATCACAAAAGCCAAAAGCCGATCAAGTCTTCAGTGTTTGTATAATTATTGAAAGTATATACTGTGTATATGAATCACACACACACAAAATAATTATACAATGCTACATTCTAAATTAAATTTGTCTTAACTTCTTAATACCAAGGTCATTATCTGGTAGGTTTCTCAGATCAAACAGCAAATAAAATCCGAAACACTACTGGAATGCAAATTACAAGCAGGTAAAGTTTAATTTTACAATAAATTTTGTCATCTCAAGATCTCCACAAAAATCATTCCGAATTTAGGAACATGCATCCTCTCCAAGCTCTTTCTTTAAAGTTTGAAAGTAAGTAAACTTTTAGAAAGCACTAGTGGGGAAATTGTTTAAAGAATTTAATATTACACCTCTCTCTCTCTCTTTCCCTCCCTCTTTCCCTCCCTCCCTCCCTCCCTCCCTCCCTCCCTCCCTCTCTCTCTCTCTCTCTCTCTCTCTCTCTCTCTCTCTCTCTCTCTCTCTCTCTCTCTCTCTCTCTCTATCAGACCGTCTGTCTGTCTCACTCCCTCATGTAGATTATCAGTATTTCTCACTTAATACATGTATCTCTAAAACATATAAACATAGTCAAATGGACACACATACACACTCACACAAGCATACTTTTAAACTCTTACTAGTCTAGACGCTAGTAACAACTTACTGGCTTATCTAGGCTGCTTGTATTTTTCTCTATTATTCATATCTGACACACAAAAGTAGCCAAACACACACTCACTCCCTAATGAAGATTGCCGCCCGTAGCCTATTTCTATTAAAACACACAAGCATAAGCAAACACAATTCACTCGCTAATTGTAAATTGCCAGGAATTCTCTCCATAAAACACACAAGCATAACCAAACACACATTGACTTGCCAATGTAGGTTGCCAGTATTTCTTTCTATTTACATATAACACACAAGCATAGCTAAACATATTCAGTCCCTAATGTAGATTGCCGGTATTTCCTTCAATTTCTATCTAACACACAAGGGTAGCCAAACACACATTCATTTGCGAATGTAGATTGATGATATTTCTCTCTATTTATATCTAACACACAAGCTACACACAATCACTAGCTAATGTAGATTGCCAATGTTTCTCTCTATTTTATATCTAACACACTACAAACATAGACAAAACACACACTCATTCGTTAATGTAGATTGCCGATGTTTCTCTCTATTTCATATTTGACACACAAGCATAGCCAAACACACATTCACTCGCTAATGCAGATTGCCGATGTTTCTCTCTATTTCATATCTAACACACAAGCATACACAAACACACACTCACTCGCTAATGCAGATTGCCAATGTTTTTCTCTATTTTATATCTAACCCACAAGCATACCCAAACACACACTCCCTTGCTAATGTAGATTGCCAGTGTTTCTATTTTATATCTAACACACAAGCATACCCAAACACACACTCACTCCCTAATGCAGACTGCCGATGTTTCTCTCTATTTTATTTTATATATAGATAGTCAAAACACATCCTCGCTAATGTAGATTGCTGAAGCTTCTGTCAATTTTATATTTAACACACAAGCATTATCAAACACACACTCATTCATTAAAGTAGATTGCCGATGTTTCTCTCTATTTTAAATCTAACACACAAGCATACACAAACACACACTTACTCGCTAATGCAGATTGCCAATATTTCTCTCTATTTTATATCTAACACACAAGCATACTCAAACACATACTACATACTCACTCGCTAATGCAGATTGCTGATGTTTCTCTCTATTCTATATCTATCACACAAGCATAGCCAAACACTCTCTCTCTCTCTCTCTCTCTGTCTGTCTGTCTGTCTGTCTGTCTGTCTGTCTGTCTGTCTGTCTGTCTGTCTCTCTCTCTCTCTCTCT
>JAUEKT010278273.1:0-11749 GCA_031762655.1 Doris verrucosa | reverse complement strand
GCCCCCCTCACCCCCTACCAGGGCCCTGCCCTGGACCCGTCGCCTCCGTCGATAGCAAAATCCTCGGTTTTCATGATTTGCTGTTGGAAGCACTGGACCATAGCCAGACACGCTGACCATAGGCCCGACGTACCAGTCATCCCTTCCACAAAAAGGTGTGAATCTGGAAAAGGGGCTGTACTCCTCGCCGATACGACAATGACCGAGGTGTTGATTGGGAGGTGGCTGGTGATTATGCAAAGTTGAGAATTAGTATGGATTCGAAAGTCTTTCATTCTAACATGACTAGCTGTCAATCACATGGGGCTCACACCTAGAAATTTAGCAACCTGCCAAGCGTCAGGTATTTAGCTTCCTGTCTCCCGATATCAAATTTATGAATGACCTGATCTTTTAGGTGCAGTACATTAAATTTTCAATTCTGCTTTAGCCATTTACTTTGCATTTGTCACTTTATATTTCATCATCACAACCCTTGCATAAAGTTTCATAAGAACCCCATTCCATTATCAATTTTACTAGTTTTACGAGAACATAATATATTTATCTCAATTCATAGAGCAATGTGAAGGTCTAAAAAGAAACCCATAAAGCGTATTTTTTAAAGCTAATGCAACATTATCTTTCCACTAGGGATGCTGGGATTTGTTAGAGAGGTCTAAATACTTCAAAAAGATGAGGAAAGATAAAAATCTCCGGGTCCCTGGGAAATCGGGAAACCCGGCTAGTTAGGAAGGATTTACAATTCACAGAGATTTCCCGATTATAGAGGTTCCACTGTAATAATAGTAATAATAATAATAGTAATAATAATAATAATGATAATAGTAATAATAATAGTAAAAGTAATAATGATAATAATAATAATAATAATAATAATAATAATAATAATAATAATAATAATAATAATAATAATAATAATAATAATAATGCAAAGGGAGATCACATCACCTTCTTACTTTAAGTTAAATACGCAGGGCTACCAAAGTCTCATGAATCAGCCCACCAATGATTACTAGAGGATTGAAGTGTTTGTCATCTTATTTTTGCAGCCTTGCCTCCGCAAGTTTCCTACCAAAATACTTCAGTTCCAAGTGGAGCTTCTCCAAATTCCAAGTCCCAGGAGGATCCCACTGCATCTGTGCCTTTGGATCAGAGCCAAACTCTGTTATTGGTGAGTAGAAATGGCAAGGTAGCTGTCACACCCATTCTTACATGAATGTTGAGTATGACAAAAGGATAGAGGTGTTTTTTCTTTCAAAGACATGTTGAGGATGTTGGAATGGCAGCGTTCTAATTCTACTGGGCTTTGCTGGGAGTGCATGGTTTTTAGGGACTTGATTTTAGCATCCTGTTTATTAGAGCAGGATCTCACAGCAATGTCAGCCATTTTCCATGCCAAATTTTTAGCTTTTAGTCTAAGATTTTAAGACAGTTCAGCGTGTCAAGCTTAAAGATTGGATCGGTTTGAGACATTTCTTTACTTAGACTGTGGCAGTTGCTCTGATTTGCTCCCCACTCGAGTTGCTACCAATAAGATAAGATTTGAACTGTTCGTCATTGTTTTGAACCTGTCTGTAGATTTGTCACTTTCATTTTGTGCAACTCAGATCATATCGGGTCTTTGACTCAGTATAGAAAAGGATAAATATTGATGTACAGTGGAACCTCTGTAATCGGGAAATGACGGTGGATTGAAAATCTTTCCCGATTAGCCGGGTTTCCCGATTACCCGGGGACTTTGAGATTTTGGTTTTCCTTTTTCTCAAAAAGGTATTTTAGCCCTTCTGCCACGCTAAAGCAGTCCCATTAGAAGGGTAGTCCTAAAAAGGGCTGTTGGTAGTCTTAACAAGGACTATTGGTAGTCCTAGCAAGGATCCAAACTTATGTCTACTCTTTCCTTGCTGGCCATCTTGATGACAAAGGGTATGAAATAAAATTGAAATTGACGGTTGTATCCCATAGCGATGATCATGAAGTGAAAGGTAAAGTGTGGACAAAGAATTTATTATAGCCACAGGGCCAGTTGTTCCAAACAAAAGAAAGCAGTCATTGGTAAAAGATGAATGTCATTGGCCAAGAGGTAGGGTGATGCACAATGCATGAATGGTCATCTTCCACCTAGGTCCGCCCATGCGATTGAAAGGTAAAGCAGGCAGCGAAACGCTGTGTCAGTGCGTGAGTCAGCCAGTTAGCTCCGACCCTTGTCAACACCTTATTGCATGGTTGGACAGGGACGGCCGAGTTTCAAGATTTCACTCTTGCATAAGCGACGCCTAGTCTCCGTGGCTCAAACCAAACGTGAACCACACTCGATGTCATCGACCTGAGCAATGCAACATACCCTTAACACTGTCCATGTCCCAGGAGACAACCCACAAGTCTGCATATTATGACCGCTGCCCAACTGTTAACACCTTTCTGTAATGATCGACGGCTTATTGAAGACTCACGTTTCAGCTTTCACACTTACGTTAGAGAAATCCAGACTGACTGGCTTCTAGGCAGGTTGTATTTGCTTTTACGACACCATAGGCCTGGACAATTTTGTACTTACGCTTAACGCTTACATTGATGTGTGAAAAGAAACCAAGTCAGAGTTCATGTGGGTATTTTTTTTCTTTCTTTCTTTTTAAAAAAAAAAACATTTTAAGCATCTCGGTCATTTTCTTTTCCCGATTAGCCGGGGACCTTTCCCGATTACAGAGGTAAAATAAAGAGAAAAAATCCCGTTTCCTGGGATTTCTTCCCGATATGCCGGGTTTCCCGATTACAGAGGTTCCCGATTAGAGAGGTTCCACTGTATTGCATAATTTTTTACTCAATTCGATATAATTCTAGTTTGTTTTGTCTTTGTGATTGAAATTCAGGCCAAAGTACATCAAAATTTCTCATTATGCCAATGTCTCCTTATCTGTTGCAGACATTGGTGATTGTGGTATTCTGTTGTCTTCTGTTCAGATAAGGGCCTTTGAGAAAGTTAAGGGCTTAAAATGAATCAGCCTACTGTGAAATGACTAAGATTTAGATTGTGACATGCCTCTGTAAGGAAATGTAGACTGTAAATCCTTCTTGAATCGAGAATAAAAATGAGACCAAAAAAAGAAATAAAAACCCACTGAGGCAAAACATGAATTTCCTTTTGAGAATGCTGATTATGAGATGAGAAACATTTTTATGTCAATGGAGATTATCCTTCGTATTGCTCTTGAGTCAACTAGCTCAGAGGGCTGGTGCTTATTCTAGTGACTGAAAACTGTTGGTCCACGATTAAACACTGTATAGCTACCACACTCTGCCCCTTTCAATGGAGATCAATCGGAATTAAATTCATTCTCAGGACTATGACAATGGAGTTGTGTTTTTTTTTATTTTGCATACATTCATATGCTATTTATGTCTGCTCTTTTACTCTTCATAAAATAATAATAAATACAAGCAAATGTTGTTAGTATTGTAATGTTAGAAATTTGTATAAAAACAAATATTGCGACAGCATCCTGTTATGAACTTATTTTCAATTTAGAGCAACAGTGATAAATGAATATGTAATAAGACTTGTGAAGTTATTAAGCAATGTAAATTGAGAAGCAACTATTTTAAGTGATCTTAGATATCCAGTGTTTTTTTTTAAGTATGTGTTTGTTTCTTTCCATTTACTATTTTTATAATTAATCGCAATTAATAATCTCTTATTTTTATTTATTTTTCAGTCATCTGTGCTGACGGCAATTACTACAGATTTGTTTTCAATACTAAAGGGGAGTGTTCCAGGGATGTTTACGCCCATTTTTTGGAAATGACAGATGACAGGGCTTAAACTTAAACAAGAATTTTGTGTTACAAGTGTCAAATAATTTCATTTCTTGTCAACATGATTTTGAATGGGAGTTACTTACAAGGTTATGGACTTTGACTGTGATTGATTTCAAGGATGTGGAAAGAGTGTTTCATAATCTTTCTTACTATGAATGGATAATTGCATGCATTTTATAGTTGAGTGATGAAAATGTGAATGTGTAGGTGTGTGTGTGTGTCTGTGTGTGTCTGTGTGTGTGTGTGAGCACTTAAAATATACCGCTGTTGTTGTAATGTATGACATGGGAATCATAAAAAGCAAGGAAATCATTGTAAGAATGAATAATGGGAGGGGTGGTGTCTGTATATTGCTAAGAATTTGACATGAACATTGATATTCTTTTCAATGTCTTTGTCATGTAATTGTTCAAAGTGATATTTTAAAAATGAGAATTAATTCTTTCTATGTTTTCAAGTGTGATTTGCTGCAAAGCACCTATGTCTTTTATCTACCTTTTTATGTAATCACATTTTTGTAGATGTTTCATTGTCATTGTTTCACAAAGTCTTGACAGGTTGATTTTTGTACCTTATTTTTTAAACTGCTCACAATCATATTTAGATCAAAGTCCATCACCCGCTTTCATGTACATTTATGAGACTCCTACTATTCAATGTATTTTCTTGCTTCTTAAATTGATTCCTGAAGGGATCACCATCCAAAAGTTCATAGGAAAAAACATTAAAGAAACATATAATCTTAGTTTCAGAGTTAAAAGAAGGGTTCACGTTTATTGCCTTCGTACCAAATTTGAAACATGCACAGCAAAAAATCTTTTTAACGCAGGTATCATCAATAGTTAGATTACCTCTCCATATGTGCCGAGTTGTTACATACATGTATTTTTTTTTACTTATGACAGGTCCCTCCCAGTAAAAATCAGTAGGACTCTGAAATGCGGTGTTGAAAAATATCTTTTGTCTTCATGGATATTTTTTGACTAGGTTATACCTTTAATCTTTGTCATGTTTGATAGCATAACCTAGCAAATTTGAGTGGTAACTTCACTTCTCTCGTAAATCACTTTCTTTTTCTTTATTTCAGGCGAAGGTTCTTGAAATGTAAAATCACTGAAACTCTTTTTCGAAAATTGGTTTTAGGTGGTGAAAGAAAACCGTCAGTGAAGAATGAGTATATGACTTCACTCCCTTTCCAGAAGAGCAGATTTTCTCTGAGTTCACAAATTGATTACTATATTGAGTGTGACTGCTATGCTATTTGAAATATTTCCTTGAAAAGATTTGTTGATTGTTGAACAAGTCATGACATGTGCAGCTTTGCTAAATGTGATTATGATGTCACATGATTTTATCTACTTTGAAGGTTGAAGGGCAAAACTTTTTAATGCCTGATAAATAGCCTGCAAATTGAAAGCAATGCAAGGACAAACAGCCAATTGAGTAAAGAGAGCCAAAATAAAGAGGTACTATTAATGTTTAGCCTTCTTCCCCTAAAAAATGAAAACAATTCATGGCAAAGCCTTTTTCGTTTGTTTCTCTAGACAGCTCTAGCATAACAGCTCTTCGATTCCCATGTCAAAAGACAATGCAAGGCTCAACAAAAACTAGCTTGAAAGGCTTATACTTTAAAGAGGTAAGAATTAGAGCCTCATACATGGGGCTTGCATTTAGAAATGTTGCAGGCAACTTAAGACTTTTTGTTATCTGGCAATATCTTCCTTTATTTTAGAAGAAATAGCTGGATTTTCTCTTAAACATTTCTATGATAATGCGAATAGGAGAAACACTATACCGGTCGTCAATTTTTCAATATTTTGTGTGCATATGAGGCATATTCGTTTGTGAAGCTCAATAAGCTAATGCTTCAAATGGATAATGAGTGGTTCTTTCGAATTCAATGTTTAGGTAGGAGGCATGGCGTACTTCCTTTTCTTTCTTTCATTGTAATATTTACTTTTAATTCAGTCTAATTTTACTAAAAAAATGAATGGTAATGCGAATTTCAAAGGATCAAGAAGATTTTATTTATAAAGGATTAGAAATTGCTACTGAGAGGCGTTTACATCAAATTGATAGATGATTTGATGAACAGTTGTTGGCTAACTGTGATATGAAGGAAAACTAATGTTTGGAACTTGCTGAGTGATATTATCAAATTTGTGAACACAAGGCATTGAAAGAGGGAGTGGAAGTATTCTGTGTTGTACTCCGAGGAGCTTTTATTATTTGAACTGCACCTTTAATGGCTCCTTTTTTCGTCTTATGAATTTTGTTTATTCTGATTTTAAACAAACCTCTACAGGAACATTCTTGTAGCTTTCTGTCATAATTTTTTTATTTTTTATTTCACAGTCTATCATAAAATAAGATGCATCATTTTTGCCATAATGGGGTAGGAATTATGAATAGGAGATACATTTGTTAAAGGAGATAGTCATGTTAAAGTAATTATTATCCTTTATTCAATTTATGTTAGAAGGATTTTTTTTCTGCTTTACTTTTTTTAGAAAGCCTGTTCATTTATACCTTACAATTTTAATTTTTATGCGACACACTAGCTAGGCCCACAGCTCGTTGACGTCACAGCGTGGTGCTGCCTTCGTACTAAACACATGAGCTAGATGGGAGTGTGTAAGCCATTGCGAATTGCCTTGTACTGGAGCAAATGTCAATCAAATGGTCACACTAAATTCCATTCATTTCAGTTTCATTAAGGGGCAACAAGGCAATTGACTGTCTACTCCAGTGCTACACACCCTTGAAATGCATCGTTCCATGATTACACCCCTTTAGCTTCAAGCACATGAACTTGCCTACCTAATATCATCCCATTTTTGATACTGAGGGTGAATAGTGAATGAAAGTTAAATTTCCAACTATGAGAACAATTAGCAGTTGTTGCCCAAGGCAAAGCGAAGGTGGATGAGCACCCGCCTATTCAAGTAAATTTGTTCAGACCCGAATACATGGCCCTATTGTCATAAGCGTATATGCTGAAGCGTCCCCTTTCTTATTTTATGATTGGCTGACTAATCAGAGAGCTATGTTTGTAATAAGAATAGTAAATGAACGGATGTAAGACAATGACAAAGTAACAAAAAGGAGGAATTTCATCCCTCCATTGATATATCTTTCCTTGATTGCATATGTAGTCGGTAGCGCTGAGAGTCCCATTGACAGTAAAACTGCATAGGCAGTTCGTAGCTCTAAGTGTCTTTGATAGTAAACAGCATATTGAGTAAGTGGCCTCTCTAGGGTTCAAATAGAAATTGCATTAAGGGATTTATTAAGCTTCTTTTTAAATTCTAGTCATCTTTTTTTGTTGTTGTGTGTTTACTTTAAGAGGCAATGTACATATACATCTTCTGTTATTGTACATTTCGCTTTTTTGTTTTACTTGTAAGTAGGTGTTCTTGAGTCAAGGAAGTGTGTATGTATAGTCATATAAAGTGTACCTCCGTCACAAACATGGTTTTGACAGTGTTTGATGTGTATCATCGATAATTTGTTTTGCTTGTATCATCCATAATTTGTTTTGTTTATTACAAAACTTGAGTGTTTGCTACTGGACCTCTGACTGACTTTGCATCCCAACCAAGGAAAAGGGAAGGTGGACATCAAATGATTCACAGCCAGCTTAAGGATAGCTTTGTGAGGGATGCTTGGTTGCCAGCTTATTTCGTTTTGTCACTTTATTTGTCATGGTGATTATCTTTGCTTTTCTTTTCTCATCTTTTGGAAGTTAAAAATGTTTTATAATTGATTGGATAGCATTGTCTGAAACTAATGAAAGCACACCCTTAGTCAGGAATGTAAGAATGATTGTTGGATGGAGTGTGTATTTTATTTATGTGATACCATTAGTGGTAAACTGAATTGGAGGATTGAGAGACTAGTTTGTGTCGACAACAAGCAGGCCTATCTTTTCATGATAAGAAGCCTCTACTTGCTTGTTTTACTATTGTGTTCCTTGTTGATTCCACTGTTTGCAAATACTGAGATTTTGTTTGCCTCGCCATGTTTGTCTGCAGGGCTGATTATTTTCCTTCTCTTCTTTTATACTTCTTTGAGAATTTGTTTGCGATGGACATTCTGTCAACTCAATTGACACCTAAAATTCCCTGTTTCAGGGGAGACATTAACAATTTATTATCAGTCCTTTTATTTAATTGCCTTAATGTTAATGTAATAATCATTTTGCTGCTCTTAAATACTTTGTTTTTCAGGTGTCGGGGACATCTGTTGTATAGACTCTGATTCCTTTAAGAGTAAATCAAATGTTCTTTTATTTTTCGTTTTTATCCATTCATGATGAACCTCGTTCAGAAGATGTCACCTTTAAAAATGCTAAGACCTTTGTATTCACGACACAATTTTCCCCCATCACTGTTGTATTATAACTAGCATGTTTTGATATTCTGTAGCAATGTATGTCCTTGAATTGAATAAATGTAAATTATGCTTAAAAGTCTTTCCAACAATGTTTTTGCCAATGTTATGAGATTCATCGACCAGGTCGCTATATGACCAAACCTTGGGAAGGGTTTGTGGTTTTTGTTATGACAAGATTGATATAATGTTGCGTACATTCAATGCGCCTGCTGCACACAGACACACACTCATTCATTCAAACACATGCACAGTCTTATACACATTATAATTTTCACTTGCCAATTGCTTATTCTTTGATGGTTTTGTTGTATTTATTTTATTTACAGGTACTTGACCATGCAAATGTAGAGTTTCAAAGCAAAATGCAGTTCTTATATTCCATGACTGCAATTAGAGGTTAGAGGTTGAAGAAAACAGACACTGGCTTGAAAAAATGAAATTGCACACAAATATTTTAGCAGACAGTACAAACTACCGGGTATTTATAAAGACATCAATATGCGCCTTTGAGACTAGTCTGTCTGTTTAGTCAGCAAATGAATGAATGGAGAAGAATCCACAGCATGCCTTTATCACTTAGAATTTTAGACGTTTGTTTTGTACATTGTATATTCTATCTTCTTTTTTTACATGCTGCATGAGTATTAATATGGTAATTAGTTTCATACCCTCTCCACTGTCACATGTATTTTAAATATAACCTTTGTTATTGATTTGCTTATTTCAACCTCTCAGCTGTTGCTTTTTTATTGTTGTTTCCACTTAAAGGAAGAACAATTGAAAGCCAACAGCTAACCATTATCTTGATTTGCTATTTGGTCCATTTGTTGTCCTTTGTGCCATTTTACTTCCTAGTGAACTCAAAGATGCCGTCAGTCTACAAGTGTATCCAAAATCGTGAAATTGAAATAAACATCTATATTTGGATCTGGTTTACAACCAAACGATGAAGTTTCATACCAATTTTAAACTGTAGTCTGGATTTTATACACTACAGGTTCACTGCTCCAGGTCACACATCTCATAAGTTATACCCCTTTACATGAGAAGCTCTGTGGGCACGTATTCTCACAGGGAGAGTCTTTTGTGGACAATAACAAAAAATATAGATCCGGAAACAAGGCTGTTGATAGCTTCTGTAATCTACATTCTAGGTCTGATGATATACTTCACATGCTTTGTGAGTTATTCAGTTCCTTTAAATTTAGGAGTAGGTGATGTGATTATTTTCAATGGACTTGAGGGAATTCACGGAGCGTTTTATGTAGGGCAAGTTTAGGTTGAAACAAAATTAAGAAGTTTGCAGATAAATTGATTTTCACTGTATTTTTAATTACGCCCGCATCTATATATCTTGAAGGCGTGTTTTTTGTTTGTTAATAATGATTTGAAGAATTTTTGGAAGCCTGATTCAAAAGCCTCAACTGAGTAGCAGCTTATTTTGCTGTACTTGACATTAACCTTTGTTCTCACTGAAGGTTTCTCAAGTTGTTGGTTCTGGCATTAAGTTTATTTCTTTTTCAATTCATGGTCTTCTGCCTGATTGTGAAGATGGCAGGTTTTTGCCATGTTCCATGGAAATGGAAGGCTTTGCAATCAAACTTCTTTTAGAATTGAATGTCTTCTTTGTATTTTCTTTTTGGTCTTCACTCCATGCAAATTTGACTTATGAGCTAGACATGCTAAATTTCTTGTTAATTGAAAGAAGAATGTATCCACGCAACTTTATTTATAAAACATAGGTTTTTGTCAAGTTCTTATCATTCTGTTTTGTCACACCTTATTTAAGCTAGTGGTGTTTTCTCTCTCGATGAATCAATTAATCTTCTACTTAGTGGCTATTTCCTTTAGAAAGCTCTGTAATTCTGGTTCTTATGATAGGTTGTCAGACTGACCAAGGCATTGATCCAGGTTTGATCTTCAGTCTAAACATGTTTGTAAGACCTTCTGCCAAGCCAACATGACCGATGGTACCAAAATGTTTTGGTTATAATGGTGCTGTTAAAACAGAGATATGAAATGAATGTTATTGAAAAGAGAAGAACAATCCTAATGCCTCTCTGCATCAAATAAAAGGAACTTGTTAGCTGCTGCCTATGTATTCAAAGCTCCAAGGAAAATAAAAAGAAACAGTTGTGAGTGAAACCAGTTTGTTTGGCAGTGATTTTCCTCTTCATAGCAATACTTTGGGTCTGATGCGAGTATCACATTTTTCTTTTTTTCTGTTCCTTTGTAGTCATTTTGCAGTTGCTTCTAATGGCAACACTATTAATGTTATTATGAAATTTGATCGTGGACTTAGTTTGCTATCATCAGACCAGTGGAGTGGATCACTGAGATGACTTGGCCTAGAAATGATGCTGTCATCTGGAGACAATTATCATGCCAACACAGAAAAGTTGGGATTACAAAACAAGGACTTGACCCTTGAGTTTTTGTGTGCTGAATACTGAACATTGGAAATAGTTTATTTGTCTGCTATGTCAATGATAATTCTATAGTTTTTCCTGTGTTGTACTCTTCACCATTTCAAAGATTTAAGCTTTGCCTTGTTTTTATTAATTAATATTCTGATACTGGAATCCACAAATACCTTTCCCCCTTGCATGACAAAGATATTAAAAATTTCTCATTGCCCCATAGTCCAAACTCCCAACCCTTGAAACCTACACACACAAGAAAACCCAAAACCAAAACAACGCACAAAACAACACACCAACAAAGCAAAAAAAGATGGGCATTCTCTTTATTAGGACGTCTTTTGCCTTTTTAAGAATGAACATTTTGATCATATTATAGTTTTCACATTCATTCCTGGTTTGTCCATTTTGTGTCATGTTTTTTGTATCAGTTCCTAAAGTGACCAAAAGTCCAAAATAAAAACTTCAACCAAATGCAATGTTTCATATACAATAAATGTAAAGAAACACAAATTGTATTATATTTGAAATTGTTTCATTTTCTATTGAAATGCGATGCCCGTCTTTGTGAAAAGAAATAAAATAAAACTTTTTTGCTACACAATATTCTTAAGGAGTTTGCTTGATTTTTTTTCACTATTATTCATTTGTATGTCAAATTTCATTAACCTGTATGTACATTACACTCCATATTGTTGCCATAATAAGAGACTTAAAATTGGACAATGGATACAATTACAAATTTACATCAAGTTTGTTTAAAACACAGTTACCTGCTCAACAAAAATCTCCACAGAGAAGAGTGGTTTAAACACTGCAGCACACAAGAGAATTTTGAAAATCTTTACAGTTTTGGATAACATGATCGTAGGTTGTTGTTCTATCCAATGATGTTGTTTTCAAATTTACCCCAACCACGTTTGTGACGCATTGAGAGGAAGTAGCAAGATGGATGTCTTTGAGGGGGGAGGGGGGAGGAGGGGAGAGGAGAAGTACCTCAGCAGGATATGAAGCATCTTAACTAATCAGTGCATGTAGGTTACCTTTGCAAATCGATGTATATTGAACTCAAGAGAATTTGCAATATTAGGCATTTGATAAGTGAAGATATTGCAAAA